>JAVXUP010001138.1:0-276214 GCA_033070095.1 Escallonia herrerae
TACACTAAGAAATAGATGAATCTACTTTGGCAAAAGGCAAATTCAGTATAAATAACGACAATGAGAAACGTTAAAAAAACAAAAGGGGCATAAGCAAATTTGATACCCGAACAGGAAGGCAACACTATGTACGCTCTTGAGCTCAATGTAAAAGGGGAACTTATAACTTTTACCAAGACAAGAGGGAGATACAAAAAGAGATACAGCTAGGCCCCCAACATGATTTAAAAGGAGTTACAACAGTAATAAAGTTAAGAACATGAAAAAGTCCCATCCCATCTTGATCATTTAAAAACGTGAACCTCAAACCTACTCAATTAACTTTGCATAGCCTACCACATATTTAAGTCTAGAATCACAAAAAGTTCACCCTGTCTAATCAATGCCAAAGAGACATCAATCACTCTCCTAAAAAATGAATCAGCCTCTGTGCATCCCTAACCAATTTCCAATAAGTCATGTCAGAGATTGCCCAGTATCTCCAAACAGATGCTGACTACCAACAGAGACAAGAACAAGACCAGAGACTAGAGGGCATGATCCTTTATGGGAGAGTCTGCCATCCCATCAATGGTATTACCACTTCAAGCAACCAGTCTGGTTTCAGATATTGCCATGATTGCATCCAATACAAATTCATATTCACACTTCCTCCCCCCTACCCTTGTTTTTCCGCAATCCGCATCCTCTAGCTTGCTACCAAATTTTATTCATAGGCCATTATGAGACATGAACCTACAATAATCGTGAAGTCAAGGAACTGGAGTTCTCTAATTAAAAAGTGAGCTTCTAAGACGGTAATATTCGGTTCCTTGGTAATCTACTACCTTTACTGACACATTTGACAAAACCGATGCAGAAAATGGAACCTGAGTTTTCTGAAAGAGGATGATTATCCAAAGGTGAAGAATCTATGATAACTTGATTGCTCTTGCATACAAGTGCTCCATCAAAGTTTTACCATTCTTTAGGAGAATGACAACAATAGTGAGGTTCCAAGACTATAAACCATATCAAATGGCATATTTTTCAGCTTATTAACCATAATTCCTAAAACCGTAGATGAAAAGGAGGCCGGCTAGGGCTCGGCAAGGGGAAGGTTGGGGGGATCGAAGTCATCTAAGCTATGCAGGTTCCAGATTTTGAAAAAAAAAAAAAAAAGACGGAAAACCTTCAAGCCGCTCTTTCCACACGGCACTCTTCAACTGCGCAATCGTATCTTCCTGGATAAGAGAACCTAATTTGTTCTCAATCTCTTCAAGGCCCATATCCGCTGGCTGCAGCAGTAAGAGAACCAAGAAATCTTAGAAATTGTCCTACAGGGTCAGTTAAAAAGCTATACAGTAAGTATTCACCTCAACGTCTTCAGGTTCAATAGGCTTTGAAGTTTTTGATTGTCCCACTCCATCTCCTTTCTTGTTGCCACCAGGTTTCACAGATACTCCTTTCTTCACAGCAGGCTGAGATAAAAAAAAATTACATCTCTACGTAATGCGACCATCGATGTGCCAAAAATGTTTTAAAGCTTGGAAAAACGGTGGGGGCAGGGCGTTGAAGAATACAAACTCACAGGTGCGTGAACAGGTTTCTTCCCACTAAGCATGCTTGCTGCCGACCTCCTAACAAATGATCCATCTGAAGCCTGAAGAAGATAATCAAGAAGATATCTAAACTTGTGGTTCAATAATATAAGTAAATTGACAGCCAAGAAAATTTTGAGCAGAAGATCAATGTTTCGGAACCATAGAAGTATAAAAGCGAAAATTAACTCTTTCAGAATAACTATAGTGTTCATATAGAGGATAAAAAGTTTCAACTCTTCCAAGACCTACCCCAAGGGACACATTCAAAGGGAATGAACACAGTTAACGCCTGAGTGACCAAAATCAAGACTCAAGAGCCTCATATGAAGCCTCTCATACGACTCAAATGTAATTTTTTCCATTCCAAATGTAGAGCATGTTCCTAGGTGTAGGAGTATTCATTTCCACTCAGATAAATTCATCACTTCATGACGTAGTCGGTGTTCCCCTAAAGAGGCGGATAACATAGCTCAATGCATCTATAGAAATCAGATATCATTCTTCGTATTTATGTCCCAGATTCCCCATATTTCCTTAATTATAATTGTACAAGAGATCTTTCTTTCTCATAACTGGAGTATATATAAAAAGAATCAGCTCGAAGAGGGGAATAAACCCACCTCTGCACTAGAAATGCTTCCTCCTGTGGATTGGACTGTAACTGGAATTCCACGGTAAATAAGATGTGAATGTACAATTTTTTCATAAAAAAGTCACCCACACAGAATTCAACAATATTTGACAATTTGTCATTCCTTATGACACTTGAATATTTCAAACCTGAGCCCGCACCAGTTGGTGGCCCACCTCCGGAACCCCCAATCATTTCTGAAAGCTTCTTTCTTCTAACCTCATCAAGTTTCTCCAGTGACTTCTCCAAAGGCCTCATGCCAACCAACTAAACAAAAAAACCAGTAACGGTTATATTTCGTTAATTCTCAAAGAACATCCAGTTTGTATTCAACGCAAGACTGAAACTACCTTTGCCACTGCTGCCAAAGCCGAAAATGCAGCATCTCTCACTTCAGGTGTCCCATCATTCAGGCACTACAAAAACAAGATGAATTTTGATAAATAAGTAAAGTAATGCCATCTGAAATTGAAAGTGAGGTTCATATATACAAAATACTTTTCAAAAGGCACCAGCAAAAAAAGGCGCAAGTCCTTAAAGGAACACGTGGAACCTGAATATAACAGGACCACGTGCACCAGATACTTTTTTTAACAAGGAATATGTAGATTCTGAAACTACTCAATTTAGAAGTCAAAGAGTGTGAACGGCTGTATACTTGAAAGTTGTAAGAATCTAAAGATGTAGGAACTTCCAACACAAAACAAGTTGGGCCAATTTTAAGCAGATAATAGTAAGTGCAGTGAAAGTATCAAACAGAATCTGCTGAATCTAGGCATAATTGGTATAGTAATTTAAATGCAATACGTTGACAGGATTTATAGGCCCAAATCCAGATCAAGACTTGATACATCTATCGTACTGACCTCCATACAAATTGGAACATATTCCTTGTGCAGCTTTAGAACAAGAGCCTTATTGCTTGTCTCGATACAATATGTGACCCAGTTTAAAGTCAATGAACGCACAAGTGACACTTTATTTTTCACCGCTGCTTTAACATCTGCAACATGAGCATTTCACTTGTTCAGTATGGAAAATTGTAAGAAAACCAAAAGGCGAAAGGCGAAAGGCGAAAATCATCTAGCGATTAAAAGTGCCTTCACGCGGCGCATACTATTGGCACAAAAGTCAAAAGATACAATGTGCTGCTTTTAAGCAACAATGTAACCTAGAACACGTCAATAATCAAACTGATCTCCCATGGAAAGTGACATTAATGCAACAACTCCCAAATATACCATATTGTTTCAGGGGCAGTTTTGTTTTCTTTTGATAAGCGCGCCCCAGTTGAAGTGTCAAACAGGAAATAAGTCAATCTTGGCCCTGGTCTAACATAAAAACGGACTTTCAAATAAATACTGGATTGTGTCACAGATGAACGACATAGATTTGCAAAGACAATACTACTCAAACTTCAGTCAGCCTATCATCCCAAATTCCGCAAGGACTACACGCCTGGGAACATCATTATTTGATGAAAACAAAACCCTCTTCCAGTCATCTCTCTGACTTTTTATCCAGGGTAAACATCACTGACCTCACCAGACTTTTAATAAAACAATGTGACATACCTACCTTCACTTTCATAACATTTGTATGAGATACCTCCAACACACCAACTTACATTACCGCAATGAATTTTAAATAACGGCAACTTCATGGAGGGAGGACTACGTGTTTCCTGTGGATACTGTTCCTCAAAAAATTGATGTGTTTCTTGCTTTTGGTAGATACTCCAAGACTACCATACAAATATAGGCATTTTAGATGACTTCAAGGGATCGCTAATACAAGATTGATTTGGAAATAATTTTCTTGGTCACAGCAGTCGGGTCTTCGGAAAAAAATTAGAGCTATGGAATGTAAATTCTTACGCTGATATGAAAATGGAAATTGCTCATATTATCTGCATGATGTCCCGAGATTGCAAGCTTAAAAGCATATTTCATACATCGCAAATGTGGTCCATACTATTATAAAGCTTCTTGCAATCAATCTACTTGAAAAAAGTCTCTCTGGATCTCAAAAGACATTATTGTTGTTCCGCTGTGTTACACAAAACTTACATATACTATTTTGAAAAGACCCGGCCTCCTTGACATGAGTTTAGATATACAGGATGAGACCGATTTGACCTAATAGCTTAATTGCCTCCATCCATGTATTTATGTCCATCTCATCTTTCACACTTGACCATTGTGGGATTAATACAATTCACACGTGCACCTCCCAATCCGCCCCTCACGGGTAAGTACACCTGCCATGGAGCTCTCCCTCAAGTCCCGTCCTGCAAAGAACCACCGTTCTTCCAAGAGCCACAGACACAGGTTGCAAGGCTCTGATTGCAACCACGGGCTTTTATAACAAGTGCAAGAAAATAACAGGAAGCCCAAGTGTCACTGCAGAGATTCACATATACAGGATGAACCTAACTTGACCTAAAAGCTTAAGCCAATATATTACAGGTCCATCCATAAATTTATGACCATCTTACTTTCTCACACATCAGATGCGGGACTAACACAATTCACAGGTGCACCACGACACAAATATCAGCTGGTAAGTAAGCTGACTACTACGTTAGTGGACCTCAATCCAGAAGTCAACCATCTATCCTTGTACTCTGTTAAACTTTGCTGTCCCTCATAATGGCCAAGTAGTCTTTCTTGTCCATGCACTCGCTTTGATCCCTCTAACAAACACACTTAATAAGGTAATCCAAGTGCTTCAAGAAGCCCATAGTGGTGACCCAATTAATCAAAAAGAAAGAAAAGTGAAGCACGGAGTTTCTGATCATATGAGATTTAACAGATGTTTGTTGCACACAATGTCATACTCCACTAAAGAACTGAGTTTATTAAAGCAATAAAAAAAATATTGCAAAGCATAAAAGGTAAAATAAAAAGGCGAAAAAACAGTTGGTAGCAAATATTGACAAAAAATACACACCACGATACAGGAGTAGAACGGTAGAATAACTTACTAGTAATGAAACAAACGTAAGAGGCAAGCATAGACCACAAACACCTACAGCACTATGAACTGTAAAAAAAAAAAACCTGCCTTCAACAATGTCACCAAGATTTAAACACCCAGACTTGTGCAATGCTTGGAGAGTTTGAGAAAGCGCCTCTGTCATTGTGGGCTTTTTCTCCTTCAATTTTTCCTGTCAAATAAAGATTTCACTTTAATAAATAACCTCAAAGTACCAAGTGCTTATCGTTGGTTAATAAAGCAAAAACTCTCTTTTCGCGACAGAGCTAATGAAACAACAAGAATAGCGCTTAAATTCGTTCTAAAATAAGGACTCCAAACAACTCCAATTCAGTGACACTAGAGCACCATTCAAAAGATTGGAACTAGCAAGGCAGGTTTAGGAGAAAAGTCTCAGCAAGAATCGGGTCCAGGATACAAAGGCAAATTGCTAGATATGGACCTCTGATCCATATGTAAGACACTTTACCAGGCCCAAAATAGGTAATAAGACGTGAATGGTTTACACAGTAGGCAAGAAAGAAAGTAAAACAGAGTAATTAGATTAATGTAAATTAACACCTTTACTGCAAGTACACATTGGCCCAAAACAGATAATTGCAAAGCAGTAGAACTATAAAGGGGTAGCGCAGGATGCCATTTAGTCTCAAGCCAACTAAAAGCAAAGACTGAAAAAAATAATCTCCAGGGATCATGTGGATAGCATGAGACCGCATTGAAAAGTAAGGTAGCAAATGGTACACGCAGATCAATATCTTCACTACAATGACGATGCACCATAGGTACATGAAAAGTCAGGAAATCCTATACTGTAACTGCAGAATCCCATGTTCACAAGTTCAGGAAAGCACGCACATCAGATGGTAAACAATTTTTCGAAAGACCACGAACATCACTTCAACAAGAGGTTGCTAGCTTAAACTGCAACTAATAAGTAGACAATCCTCGTCATAAATATAGATGCAGCCAGCAAGTAGCTTAAAAGATGTATAAGGCATCCTGGATAACGAACTTACAAGTAAAACAGGTAGTAAAAACCGTGAATTCACAGAAAAATGAGTTCTTAGGCCCCTGGCAAGATTTCCGATTGCTTGGACGGCCTCGACTGCAACAGCAATATTAACATCTGTGATAAGCTGCAACGAGAAATGAATTGGTGATAAATACGGAGTTGATAGGGATCCAACACTTGAAGATAGCATATTCGTGGAAACGAAAGAAAAGGAGGAAAACACTAGTGTGGGTCAGACGTAAAAGGTTAGAACAACCAGGGTTATTCTGGTAATTCCTGCAGTTAAGGGTATTATTGTATTTCTAGACAATGGTTTAATTAGGAGTCCCTTTGTAATTAAGTTAGGTGTAGTTTAGTTTGAGTAATCTGGAAGTTTCTAGATTAGAGGTATCCTTCACTTAATAGAAAGGGTATCTTTTTTTTCTCTAAATAAATTATAAGCAAGCACTTAAAAACTATTGGGACAACTTGAGGAACAGAATATTCAGAAGCAAAGTGTCTTTCTCTCTTCAACGGTGAGAATCCGTTGATTCTCTTCTAGGTGAGACTCCTAGAAGGCCTTAGTGAGACTCCTGAGGTTTTCCTATCATTTATTGTTCTCTTTCCTCATTTTTGTCTGAGGTTATAAAACACCAAAACGCTGTTAACAGGTGCCATTCCCAGGACCCTGAAACAGCCCCAAAAATATCTCTTTCAATTTTTGAACCCAAACCCTAGCCTCTCGATTACATATTCTAAAACTCTAGGCCCTAGACCACCATACCTACTTGCAGGACAGCCTTAACTACCCCTTATTAAGGTCCATCCATTAGAAGTATATGAACAGCTCTGCATAAAAAACCTGAAAGGAAAATGATATGCAGGATAGGCATGCAGATATGTACAAACTTAAAAACTTGGAATTTGACTTGAATTTACCACTTCCACGTCAGTCTCTTACACATTCTAGATACTAAACTCAATGGCAAACCTGATGCATTTAAAAAGCACAGCCTAAACTTCACCTCTTCATTTAACACTTCAACTTGCCACATGGTAGAAAACTTACGACAAAACAGACTTTCCAATTTCAGCCTTCCAAAGCTTTGCAAATTCAAGCTTTTATTCTTTTATCTTTTCTGACTGTTGTGAGTAATTTCATATATGAAATCTACCTCAGCTAGTAGAGTCGTTAGACAGCAATAAGCTAGGCAGGTTTGCAATACGAAGAAAAATGGTGACTGAATTATACTTGCAAATACAAGCCATGGTTTGAAGGCCACAAAGAATAATAACATTGTCTAGCAAATAGCACATGAAGACAGATTACCAGAAAACCATGGAGGAAAAAGAAAAGCTGGGAAGACTAAATACAATCAGGGTTCAAATACTCTCCATCAGATAGTACACATTAGTTGCAGGAAACTCCTCATATGGTGACGTTTCTCTCTCGGAAACTCGCTTTTGCGATCCCAAGTTAGGAGCTCCATGGGATCTCGTCCCAAGCTCATATGGGAACTCGATCCTTTCAACTGGACAGAGATGCATGGAGAGAGTACCTAGAAATCAAGCCCTTTTCGGCTCAATTCCTTGTTTCTCTCTTCCTTCAAGTCCTTAAAGCCTCCTTGTTTGTTGTTGCCCTCCCTCCCTCTCTCCCTTCCTCTATCAAGCTATATTCAAGAAATGGTAATACTCTAACGAATTTATTTATTCAAGCCGCTCCCAACCTTAAATTCTTCTAGGTTCTTACGCTCCCCCGCCCCCGTTCCCCCTCCCGCCCCCGTCCCCGCCCCCGCTTTGTGCAAGTAAGGTACACACATAAGAACAATACCACATCAATTTGTTTAAAAAAGATTGGGAAATCAGATGGCGAGAAAGGACTTCAGAAAGGAAAAGGAAGAAAAAAATAACTAGACTACCTTCTTAAGTATCCGGCATATGTCTGTAAAATCACCGGGAGCTATTCTCTTCGTAGAAGCAAGTTTAGACAGCTCTGCCACAGCTTCTTTTCGTTCTGACCACTTGGCAGCTTTCTAAAGACAAATAAGTTTTCAATTTGAATACCTCTCAGAAACTATAACTAAACACCAGTAACATCCATAGAGAAAAAAAGCAAATGAAGTCTTGAGTGCTAGAGCAAGATGACAGAATGGGAAAGGGACTGACCACTCCATCCCCAAAGCCCGACTTCTCCAAAGGAGTCAATATGTCAACAGGATCTACAAGTTCGTACTCGTCTATTTCCTGAGGAACTGATAAATGAAGACTTCAGACCAAGGTGAATGTGAAATGAATATAGAAATAACATTGGAAATTAATTATTAACTGTTTATTCCTTTTATCAGCTTGTTAAAACCTTGATCACTAAAAAATAAAAAAAAAGTTACTTCAAGGAGTCAATATGTCAACAGGATCTACAAGTACATACTCGTCTATTTCCTGAGGAACTGATAAATGAAGACGTCAGACCAAGGTGAATGTGAGATGAATATAGACATACCACTGGAAATTAAAATAATAACTGTTTATCCCTTTTATCAGCTTGCTAAAACCTCGATCACTAAAACATATAAGTAACAAAAAAGTAACAACTCAAAAATCTTAACTCCCCCAACCTACCATCAGCAGCAGATTCTTCAGAAGGACCAGAGCCCACAACTTCAGATACAGCCTCTGGTTCTGGCTCCTTGTCTTGCTCGGATCTGATAAAAGTTACAAGTAAACATATGTAACTGATAATCAATTCTCTTCACAAAAAGGACTTGCTTTCCGTTGAAATTTGAAACAGATTGCAAGTCCAATTCCGAAATTTTACTTCCTGTAGCACTGCATGCCATATGGATATGAACTTAAAGTTACATAAGTAGCTCTACTATACTCGTCATACAGTGATCCTTCATCGATGCTCTACAGTATTTGTCTGGAGATATTTCAGTGAGTCCATAAGATAAATGGAATATTACACATCTTGGAGACTTGTAATATCTGAACAACAGACTAATGTGCTACGAAACAACATTCTTTAGCGTGCAAAAAAGTATAATTTTCAGAGGAGATAAAGGAACCAAATAAACAAGGCAAAAATATGGCTTGTGAGGACATGTAAACATTGTTACATGTCCATGTACCCAAATAAACATCAAAAAATGTCACTTGCTATGTCCATGTTCAGATAACAAGGGAGGTTTATCATTATTATGTCGCATGTTACCAGTTTCCTGGTTATGTGATCCTAGATTACGTACTTCTGTATTTGCGATAGAAGCTTGATTTCTAACTGATTCATGTCCGTCAGCATGTTCAAAACTCCTACCTTTTAGTATTTGACATATCCGATTTCCATAGCGTGTCGTATCGGCATATCGTGCCCATTCTCATGCTTTATAGTCTCCAAGAGATGAGTTTAATCAGACTAAAATTGTGCAAAACAGCCAATCACATCCCAATATAGCCTTTATGTTCCACAGTGCATTGAAAACAAAATGTGTGCGTGTGTGTGCGCGAGTCTGTACTCATATAACAAAGTGGATCTCAAAACTTCCCCAATTAGAAAGCTAAAGCTGACACAATAAAATTATGTGACACCAAAAAAGGACCAAAAGACTTGTATAGCCTTTCAAGCTATGAGTTTTTAACCTCCTATAGAAGTTAGATACCAATGCTGGATATTAAGAAATGCTTGTTAAGAAAAAGCAATCACCTTATTTTGCGAGATGGTCTAGCAGACCCCGTCACATTGACAAGCTCCGCCTCCAATTCTTTTTTCTGAACAGGAAATGGAAAACAATTTTTCATCTTATATGCAAAGAACACCTAACAACAAAATTTTAGAAGACAATAAGGTTGTGGTTCAAAATGCGCATACCATTGTGTCCCGCATTTTCTCGAACAAAATTGACTTCACTGGGTCTTTCCCAATCCACCGACAAAGTTCAAGTGTCACTCCTTTGGATGAAGCACGAACATGCTGATCTTGATGATCGAAAAGCTCTGGAAGCATCTTCAAAATTCTTTTCGGGGGCACAATCTTCGCACCAAATTCACTGGGTAAACAGAAAACATAGACGCTCAGCACAAGGGAATAAGGGACTGTCATGAAAATTTGATTCCAGGATAATCTTTTCCAGACCTTAATGCCTGAAACATGACATCTATAGCGGGTACAACTGCTTTGGCAACTTTATTTTTTATTGCTTTCTCCATAGCGTCCTACAATTAAATAATCAGGTAGAGGCATAAAACAATAAAACCAAAAAAATTAAACATTTACACCAACTAAAGCCAAAAAACAACACTGAGCACTTAGGTATGCAAAGGAGCCTTTATTATCGAAAGAACAAGCACAAAGAAACAAAGTGATATATCTAAGATAGAAAAAACATCCAATTGCTTTCAACTATTGATATATCTAATGATATGGGCAAAGTCTGGAAGAAAAGAAATTACAATAGCAACGACGATTCTCTAATGTCTTCAAACAGTGCATGTAAAAGATGAATATCACGACTGAAACACCAAGCCTTTGGGGTTGTGAAGATAGAGAAGTCGCCAACAAATAACCACATAAGACTCTATAGCAATAAGGCAGAGCTGAAGCACAAACGGATAGATTGGCTCTTCAAGGATGGCGAAACAAGCTCAAGGGAAAAGTCAGCAGTTAATGATTTCTCTCAGCAGTCTAAGATCCGTGTCCTGTAAACTGATGCTCGGTTTACCAATGCTCAACAGACACCTCCAAATCTGGATACAAGACACCACTAAGTACCTATTGATTGGGAATATATCCTTACTGAAAAGGAAAAACAGATGGGAAAAGTCAAGTAGCATCATTAATGGACTTATTTTCTAGTCAGTCGATTCTAGTGGTATTGAGAATTAAAATTCAGCATTTGTCCTTACAAATCATCCTTCAAACTACAAACAGATCCAAGGACAAAAGCAAAAGGCAACCCTCTAAATTGGCAACAAAAACTCACCACTTGAACAATTTCCACAAGGTGTTGATCTTCTGTATAATTTTTGTCAAAAATGTATCCCTCATCCTTTTTTGTACATCTATCCCTCTTCATATAGTCGAACATTCCAAGGGACATACTAGATGAACTGTCAGAAGGTAACTTAGATTCAAACATCAGGTCCGGCAAGAAAGTGTCTTCAATTGCGGGTTCTAAAGTCAAACTGGAGCCGAGAATAGGATAATTAATCCTGTTAACCCGGAATTGTACATTTGTATTAATCAAAAAAAAGATTTCTTACCCTCAATTAAAATGCCGAACTACTTGGTCGACAAATAGTAACTATGTAGCTAGAATGTATCTATCACACACTGGATTACTCTCAATAGCAATTGCAATTTTAAGAGAGTAAGAATCTCTCCAAACACTAATACAAATCTGTGCAGGGAAATTTAATAATGGATACGATGTTTTCGTCAATATTCCAGAAATAAAGTTTACTGTGGAAATTTACAACAGCAACATCGTCTTAAAAAACACTACTAAACAATATAGCAGAATTAAAATTAGATTCCAATTTTATCTTGGGTAACAACCTCTTTTCTTATGTTAATTGGTCAGGATGGGTTGTTCAACAATACAATAGTATTGAATACTGCAGCAATCTACAACATCACCATATTTGGTACCATTCCGGCTAGAAGAAGGAGGCTGGGTACTTGATCTCTGAAGTCGTTTCTCTAAATGATTATCTAAATACATGATGTCCGACTAGAAAGCTAAAACTCTATGATGGGACTGTTTTTTTCAGTTGGGACCAGAACAAAGATACACGCTAAAATTTTTCAGGATTCTTCTACATATATAGTTTTGTGGGCCAATGGGTATGCAATACGTAGCAGGTAGGGTGTTTTAATCATCACCATAAACCAGAAAAGAGTGGTTTATGGTTCACATTTTAAGACACCTTTAGGAAATCAGGTTTAACCAAAAAAAGTCCAAATTACCCTCCAACCTTTTAAAAATAGATATTAATTGCTTTAAGCACTTTTTGCAAAACATTTAAGTTTATGTCTTCTTATTCTTTTGGTGGATTACAAAAGGACTGAAAGACTAAGAACGAGGCCACATAGTGCCGACCTTAGTAGCAAGGAACTCCTCATATCTTGATGCTTCTCTATCATAAAATAGATTTTGCAATCACAATCTAGAAGCTCCATGGGATCGCGTCCCAAGCTGACATGGGAACTCGATCCCGTCAGCCAAGTAGAGATGCATGGAACAAAGTAAAAGAGTACTTGAGAATCAAGCCATTTTCAACTTGATTCCTCATTTCCCTCTTCTTTCAAGTCCTTAAAGCCTCTTTATCAATTACTGATTACCCTCATCGAGAGAACATAACTTGTCAATCAGTTGTCTCTCTCTCTTCAATTCATTTTTGGCCCCACGTCTAAACCTATAGATGGGAGATGTACCGCCTAGAAATATCTCAAGAAGTGAATAGCAACAACAGAACTACTTGATGTGATGAGTACAAAGTAACAATTTATCGTCGCTTATGGTATTTTCAAGGAATGAAGTGTATATACCATAATTAATTAAGTGTAAAATATATTGAACACATATTAATACTCTTTATGGATTTATAAACCCAAGCCACCGCCAACCTTAGATTCTTCCGGGTACTAAAGCTCCCCCACCCCCACCTCCACTTCGTGGAACTAAGGTGCCGAGTACATCAGCATACAATGTTCCTTTCTTCCTTGTGGGGGGACATCATACACGAAAGTCTTGGACCCGTTTGAAGGCGTGAATGAGTCATGGTCAGCAGCTTAATTCCCTTCTCTTAAAGTATGACTTAGAGTGCACTCCCATTCTCTAGTCAGCAAGTCTCTGCAATCAAGAATTATTTCACCTACTAGGTGAGAGTGGTCATCTGCCGCTTTAACAAGGGATAAAGCGGTGAGGTACTCCGATTCTAAACCAATTCCTGAATGTTAGTTCCAAAAGCAAGTTGCATCAAAGCTTTGTGCCCATTAACCTTGTCGTAGTATTGGGGCATTGCCAGAAAGCGAGCATAGCCTTTTATCCCCTTCAGCGTTATCCTTATACTCGCCAGGCCTAAACAGGGATTTGAACTGCCATCAGCGTTGACCTTAACCCACCCTTCAAGTGGGTGGTTCCATCTAACCATGCTAGACCTCCGCGTTTACATTTGGCTGCCAGCTCCATCATGGATAAAATCTCTTTGAGAAGAAGATCAAGAGGGCGAGATTTGTTTAAGAGAACGCTGGTTCTTTTCTTGAATATTCACAAGGACAGATTACAAATGGCATTCCTAAGATTTATCAAAACTACAACAGCGCTTACTAATCATTTTTATTACGCTAAGCCACACTTTTTAATTTTTCAGTGCACAAAGTCAACGGAACCAATGAAACTACTATAATACCCTTCATAAAAAAAATATTTACCCAACTTACCTTCACCGCCACCACACGGCTGAATCAAACACGGCTCTATCCCGCCATGCCTCAACAGTGCTACAACAAAACCCCCACTGCCCCACTACTCCATCCCGTTGGATTTACACCCAACCACCACTGCCCCACCACCACAACCGAAAATAAACCCACCACTGCCAGGTCTACACCCCGTGCCCCACCAACACCAGCGAAAACGAACCCACCACCGCCGATCTACACCACAACCACCACTGCCCCGCCACCACAACTGATCTATACCACAACCATCAACCCATTCACAAAGACAATCACTAATCACATTAATTTATAATCCCACCCACAAATTATCATAAACGAACCCACCATTGCCAATCTTTGTGCATGCATCTGCGTGTGGAGTGGGGGGGTATAATGGGCAGCAGGTGACGGTGGGTTTGGGTTGGTGGGTGGTACAAATGTGGATTTGGGTCGGCGTGTGTGACGGTGGTGACGGGCAGTGTGTGTGTGTGTGTGTGTGAGAGCTCGCGCGCGCGTGTAATAGGAATTGTGTGTGTCTGTGTATCGTCGGCAAGAGAGGTGCGTGCTATATTACATGGACTCTTCGGTTCGTGTGAAGTATCCGTGTCGGGCACTCGACACTTTGACATGGGTATGGGATATGTGTCCAACACATCTCTTAGGATATGCCGTTATGATACTAATTACTATCTTATAGTCTTTTGTTTAATTAGTTATTACTTTGAGACGAGACAAATTATCAATTAAAACCAAATGCATCACATAAAACACATTTTTGCCTTTGAAATAAAAAGTAATAACAAATATGAACATTTTGTCGAGTCCCCGTGTCTTGCATTTTCAAAATTAAACAAATCCGACACTTGGACACGTATACGATCCGGACACTCGTACAAAGTCCATGTAACATAGGGTGCGTGTTTGGGTAAGCCAGGCTCTTTCCCTTTCTCATTGCATTTTCGACGCTTTAGTGGCAATGAATGTTGGCCTTGTGTTATTTTTTTTTTTTCAAGGTGGTGGAGTGTAAGGGGCATACAACAGTGATGGGCAGTGTGTTGCCGATGTGTGTGTGTGTGTGTGTCTCTAATGGTTTGTTGGCGTCCGCGATGGTGGCTGAAGAATAGGAAGACGTTTTAAGAGCAATTTCGATAGATCGTACAAAATTGTGTGGTGCCCAATCTTTTATTCACGGATCCTCATCGAAATTAAGTTTTGTGCAAGGGAAAATTGAGCAGAATACCCTTGTGCTTTGGCATTGCTAAGAAAAGCCACCTGGAGTTATAAAAGTTGTATAAAGACACATGAAATTGCAAAGGTGTTGCATTGGAAAATTTCCATAACATAATGATGAAAATGTCTAAATTGCCCTCTATATAAATCGGAATGTATCAATTTTTCATTTCTAAATGTAAAGGTTTAATGTTGGTGTTCGTGGACAGGGCTAGGCTTGTGGTTGGTGCTTAGGGCTAGTGGCAGCGCGCAAGTGACTTGGCACGATGGCGAGGCTGGCGACAGCGAAAGTGGGGATCAATGAGGCTGCCATGAATGGTAACAGCACAAGTGGAGGTTGAGGGGGCTGCCGGCGACTTAGATGTTGTTGATTTACCCGAATTGAACTAACTCGACCTAGGGTTTCAATCGCACATTGCAATTTGAAACTGTAGATCCTAGTTTGTGCGATTATCATTCAAATTGTTGGTGGCCACAGCGGGATTAGCGTTCGATCTTAATTTGTGCGAATTGTTGCGATTAGTTTGTGCGGTGATGGCTTCAGCGAGACTAGGAGGTGATCGCAGTTGCAGCACTGGGAAGTGCGACAACAGGATTGGATGGGGTTGTTGACAGTGACGGGATTGGGTGCAACAGTTGGTGGCGACGGCATTGGATGAGGCAAATGGTGGCGTCGGTTATGGGTGGCAAAGGTGGCAGACGGGGTGGTGGAGGTGGGATTGTGAAGGGGCTTACACCAACAGCGCATGGTGACGGGCTTGGCGGCAGCATTGGCGCAACAAGCTGGGTGATGGCAGACGGGGCGGTGTTGGTGAGGGTAGCGAGTAGGGTTTGGATGGCAAGGTGGTAACTAGGGTTAAGTTTTGGTGGAATTTGAGAAGAAATTGGGACTTGTTTGGGAGAGATAAAAAGGGAGGGTACTTTAGTCTTTTTAATATATAATTTTTTCCTGAACGCATTTTTCAAGAGAGTGAAGAGCACACCCCGTTAATTTAGATGACTTCTCTAACAGTTGCAACCTATGAAGCACGGGTGCTTCAAAAGGGGGGAGTATCGGGGTCGGGTGCGCCTCGGGTGCGTGTCGGGTGCGCACCCGTTAATTTCCATTTATTTTCTTTATTTGCAGAAATTCGGGTGCGGCTCGAATACGGTTCGGGTGCGGATCCGACACTTCGGGATTGAAACATAATTGCCGAAAGATATTTCGGGGGATAAAAATATAAAACTTAATTTCTGTGGGGGTGAAAAAATAAATCAATATTACTAACCAATTGGCACATGAGTCTCATCTGATAGAGAGAGAGAGAGAGATCGCAGCAGCCGTGACCTCCCTCGACACCGGCGACCTCTAGCGACAACCATCGAACAGCCGCGACCTCCCGCGACACCACCGAACAGCCGCGACCTCCCACGACACCACCGAACAGCCGCGACCTCCCGCGACACCACCGAACAGCCGCGACCTCCGTCGACCATCGAGGACCTCCGGCGACCATCGCGACCACCTTACTCACCTCCGGCAGCTTTGCTTCGAAGGTGTGTCGCTGACTCCATCTCTGTCTTCCTTTGTCTTTAATTTTTTTTGTTTGGTTTCTGCTGGGACTTGACGATGTGGATTGTGGAACGTGGAATGTTAGCCGTTAAGTGTTTTTGTGTTATAGTCTCACTTCTCACATCATTTTTGTTTTTAATTTTGCTGTGACAGTGTGTGTATTTTTTTACTTGGACTTTTTTTTTGTGTGTTAAAGGTTTAAAGGCTTAAATTAAAGCCAAATATGTCAACTTCAGGTTTATTTGTTTGATAGTTGAAGATGAAAATATTGTGGTCATGGAACCCTTAGATATTTGATGGAGTACTTTATTTGTTTGATAGTTTGAACTTTGATGCTATGTTGTTACTTTTGTTATGAATATGATGTATTTGGTGGTGTTTGTTATATATTTGATGATATTGTACTACCGTTGAATGGTTAAATTAAATTGCATCATGTCTTTTTATGCACTTTCTTAAGATACAACTTGTTTAGAAATTAAATGCTAGGTGTACATAGTAAATATATATATATATATATATCATATATATAAAATATATATATATAATATTTGTCGTATCCCCGCCGCATCCGTATCCTAAAATTTTCAAAAATGCCGTATCCGCGTATCCGCACCCGTGTCGTATCCACTCCCGCACCCGTGCTTCTTAGGTTGCAACAGAATAAGCACTAGAGGGAGGCCTTTGCAACTTTTGTAACCTCAGGTGACTTTTTGTAACAACCCCAAACTATAGGAGCATTCTGCGCAATTTTTCCTTTGTGTAAACATACTGAAAATCATAGGAAACAGAGTGCAATAAGAACAGTTAATAGGTGCTAAGTGTAATTTCAGTAAACCTCAAGAGTGTAGCGTGTAACTTGTCGTGTATACAAGCAGGAAACTCCAAACAGGCTTGGGCCAGTCAGTGATGTTTAAGCCAGGGTTTAAAACCATCAACAAGGAAGCTTGGATTGTTAGAGAGGAATGGCAATTTAGCCCGGACATCCTTACCTTCAAGGCATGTCCTCGCGACGTGATCTGTTTATATGTCATCAGATGTTCAAACTTCACAAGTGGTGCCTTCTTCATCTAAGCATGTTTGTGAGGAGTCTTTTGTGTGAACATAAGACCTCTACTCTTTGTGGCCTATTACTTTTCATACCCACCTCCATACACTGTTTTTGGCCAGGCCTTCTTCACCTCTTAAAGAAAAAAGAGACTGAATCAAAACCACTCCTCGACAGGTCACTGCACCCAAAAAAGCTACCCTTCAGCCATTTTCTATTCAACTTCTTGCACCTCCTTGTTTCACCACCATCTTTGCCACGTGGAGGCCTATGTCCATCTAGATTCTCCGAACACAAATTTTAGCAATATCCTAACAAAACTAAACACCTCATTTCACATTATACTTAAAAATCATCTCTGTGATCCTTCTTTAAGCAAACTGACCGTGTACTACTTAAATGTTCCCTATTCAAGCAGTCACCTCACCATAATATTAATATTAATATTAATCGATTTCTTAAAGGATACAAGAACTTCAAACACAAATGGTTCAGCACAGTACAGCACTGAATTGGGATCAGGCTCTAGTAAAACAAGACGATAGTAGCACTCCAAACCAACCTGGACACAAAAGAGCTCTCACATGAAATGATCTTGGAGCACATTTACCATTTCCATCCAGTAAAATTAAAGTGAAATGTCCCGCAAAGGACAACAAACACTAGTCAAATGCAAATAGATGCATATAAAGGCTTTTATCACCATTGCTTACAAATACCATCTACACTCAAAGAAAGAAAAAAGAGAAAGGAAGCCAAAAGCAAGAGATTCCAAGCACGGTTGTGAAAGAGCAAGTAAACAGTCACTGAGTACCTAAGCTACGTTAAAGACGCTTAATATAATCGAACCAGCACATACCAAGAAAACATCCACGGCCTCCAACTCTACCCAAAGCAAGAACACCGCCTGCGCCTTCTCCACTGTCTTCGGCCGCCCCGTCAAACACTTTGCCACAATCGCATCACACGTTTCCTTCGCATACCTACACACATAACAACTCAAAACACTGGACAAACAGAATTCACTAAACCTAGAAAATCATTCGATTAAATTAATTCAGAACACAAACCTTCCTGCATCGGGATCGGCAGCTCGTAGAAAAGCAATGAGCGCGTCGAGCGCCTTCTCCTGCACCGGCGCGTTCGAATCCGCGACCGTCTTCCTAAACAACGGCCCTGATCAAACAAAATCCGTCAAATCTCCGATAAACACTCGTAATCTGCACTCTACAACCACACATTGCGTGGATATAGGCGCAGATCGTCCGCATCGGATCTGAGAAACGGGAAATGCCAAACCCTAACTGACCGAATTCACGGAGGCGAGGATCCTTCGGATCGGCGACGGAGTCGCACACGGCGGCCAGGTCGATGTTGGCGTCGTTACGAACCTTCCAGTTCTTGTGCAACAACCGATCCTCCCACGGCAATTTCTTCGCCTCCTTCAGTAACTTCTCGTCCTCGGTAGACATCCTAACCTAGCTGCACGTCCAATGCCTGTAATCCGTCGATCTGTGACGATAATGTGAAGAATGTGCGTGTGTTTTGTGCGTGAGAGACAGAAGGATTTTGAATTTTGTTGCCTGCCGAGGGCGAGTGAGAAAATGAAGGGGTAAGAGAGAACGGCCGTTCTTTAATTTGTTTTATGTTTCTCGTTCAAAAACGGAGAGTGAAAGTGGAGGGGGGGGGGGGGGGACTGGAGGCTAAAGTTTAAGCTGTACGCTTCGAGGGTGAGCGGTCCACGCTCTTGAAATAGCGCGTGAGTTGGCTTCCCTGTTAAGGTAAGATACTGCCGTTGGCCTTTCTTTTCATTTTTCTATCAATCCAATAAATGCCTTAATTCTTTTAATTTTAGGATTTAATTACACTCGAGTACATAAACTTTTCGCAATTACACTCAACTCCGGTGTAGGACGACATTGTTGTGATCAATCTTATTTGGCAAGTCCAATATACACAAATAAAGTGAACCGATATCTGAATTGGTGTGTGATAAAAGTGTCTTAAACTATTTAGTCAGTAACCAAACCCCCGTATTTTTCACCGATCCAAATATTAGCCTTTCATCAGTGCACCACTAACAGACCGCCATTTCACTGCCGATCATAGTCCTTGCACGAAATCACGATACACATATTTGGCCGCAACAACATTGGCATTTATCATATCTCACCACATGTGCACCCATGAATTTTTCTCCACACAAGAAGTAGTTTCAAAGATCATGTCTTGAACCATCGACCTTTATATCCTCCCTTGCCAGATCTCACCACCACCGCTCGACCCTATAATTGTTTGAAAGCCACCGATTGATAAACCTGATTACACTACCACTTGTAACCAGGATTCATTGCATCGGTATGTAATCAACAGGTTTTGTCAATTATACTAGTCATCAATTCCTCTATGGCCTTCGCATTTTAATGTGATATTAAGTTTCATAGTTTAATATTGTACAACTTTTGAAAACCAAATATAGTAGAGCGTAATAAATTCAAAAATCACGAGGAACCAGCATAATTAATCCCTAATTTTATTTTTTGTAAAATATCTCAACAAACAATGTGTACAACTTTCATCCCACTTTGCGAACATCAAAATAATTCTCTGTCAACTACTATTCACCACTTCTTGAGTTATGGAGTATTAAATCGATATGGAATTCACGTGCTCATTATGATATTAAGGACTATGCATTAAAACTTCGTTATAAACAACATTGGATATTTTCAACTTCTTTTAAATTCATATAGTTAAGTTTGAGTAGGTTCATTTTATCAGGCAAGGTAATACTATGGTAGCATTTGAAATAGTTTTTTGTTCAGTTTTAAAAATTAAAAAAAAAAATCGTGCTTGACGGACAGTTATAGTTTTTTTTTTCTTTCAGTTTTATAAATCAGTTTTCAAAACGAGTCGGTTTCTGAAAACTCCATTTTAGAGTTTTCATTTTTCGTTTTTTCTTCTTAAGATCCACATTTCAACTTTTGTTAGAAGCATTTTCTTCATATTCTTCCCTTCAATCTTCATCACTAACACCTATCACGCAAGAACATTAAACCACTAACGTTGCCAATCACCATACGCATTAAATGTCGCCGCCATCACCACCACTAACCAACACTCCCGAATACCAAACTACAAACACTACCAATGACTATAGTCAATGATCGCTAATCTGCTACCACCACTGATGAATACACCCAAACACCAAACTCGCCAACACCGTCAACCATCATAGCCACTAACCGTCGCCACCACAACCAATAATGACCAACACCCATGAACACCGTCAACCATCACAGCCACTAATAACCACAACCACCAGTGACCAACACTGCAAACACCAAACCCTCCAACATCGGTCACCATCACGGCACCACCATTCCTCTAAATCCAAATCCACCATTGTCCCTACAACAAACACTACACAATTTTGTTCGTCTCTTAACCATAGTATCTTCAACATGCGAAAGTAAATCCCAAGTCATTCAAGCCCCTTCACCGGGTCAAACCCCAATCAAACTAATGAAGCCATAATCTGCAATCTGGTATGTTGTTGTCATAGTAGTAATTGGACGATAGTGTTGGGGCGCTTCTAGTTGTTGAACATAGGAGTTCAGAAGAAGCTCTCAAGTATTAAAAAAATGAAAGAAAAGAGAAAGGGCGCTTCTACTTGTTGAACATAGGAGTTCAGAAGAAACTCTCAAGTATTGAAAAATGAAAGAAAAGAGAAGATAGGAAGAAAAAAGAAAAAAAGAGGGAACAATAGAAAAGAAAAGAAAAAGAAAAATAGAAAAAAAAAAGTAAAAACCAAATATACAAAACTGCTATCAAACAACCTATCAGTTTTGTAAAAACAGAAAACTCAAAGAGATTTTGATTTTGATTTTTTTGAAAATTAAAATGAGTTTCAAACATACCCTATGTTTGCAGTTATTCTCTTTTCTTTTTATGGCTTCTATTTATCAGAAAGCTACAAATACCAAGCTCGGCGAGACCAAATTATCTTTTATTTCATATCACAAAAAATACCAAAAAGTTCAGCCATGTCAGGCAAACATAGCGTACCTTTAAAGTTTCACGTTCCAACGAGATTTTGTGGTGTTCCAGTCATTTTTGTGTCACTTTTGGACTTTCATCTACTATGTCCACACCTATCACATTTATTAGGACTCTAACTTTGGGTTGAGTTTTTTGGTTTTAACCAACTCAATCCAAAAACATATGAGCTTTTACCTAACCCAACTCAACTCACTTAATTATAAGACGGGTAAGAATAAGTTGAGCTTATATTATAATGAGTTATTTTGCGTTAGGCGTCTAAAACCTATCTGGTAAAAACTCATTCTTTTGAACCACCACCAGCCGCCACCACCGCCCACCAATAGAGGTCACTAAAACCGGCCACTGCCATTGTTGGCAACCACAACCTCTGGCAGCCACCACCTCCCCCATCGGTAGCCACCGCCAACAGCTCATTAAAACTCAAATATACGCATGAATATAGATTACTAAGTTAAAAGAAGTACCTTACACTAAATTTGGGTAAGGTAAAGTAATGATAATGTTGTTGCCATTGTGCCTTCGGGGAAAATGCTGAAACTAAGATTAAATCTATGGCCACTTTCCCTAAATTAGCATTGCATCCATGCTTCCAAAGCTTTCTAGAATTCTTGATTATTATTATGAAGCTCAAATGGTTTATAGGACGTATATATCTTATAGAGAAAGAAAAGAAGAGAAAATGCACATATTCTGGTCAACCAGCTAGCTTTACCTACAATAACAGAAGATGGGTAGACCGAATAATTGAATACTGTTTGTTGACCATAATTCATGAACTCCTTTGCGGACTGAAAAAGATTACAGTCTTGTTGATAATGATTGAGTGACATTGATATATAACAAGACAAAGTTCAATGACATGTGATGCCAAGAAAAGTGAGTTTGTATTTACGTGGAGGTGCCACAAAGGATACAGTCCGTGTTAGCAGTGAGATGTATAAAATGGGACATAGTGAGGGTGGAGTAAGGGCAGAGAGCAGGGCTTCTAAACAGGTTGTGAAGAGTGACAGTGCTGTGGAGACAAGACTGAGACGAACAGGGTCTACAGTCGACGGTCTAAACTAAGGTCCACATCAACGTCTAATGTCACGGTCGATGTTATGTTCAAGATTATGTCCAACTATGTTTCTCTCTCTAGAATGCAATAGTTTTGGATTCTAGAATGAGAAAGTGCTCTGTATCAAATGAGAAAGTTACATCAAAATGAATTCCAAAGTCCATTATTTATAGGCAAATGTAAGCATGTATCATCATCATCCCCTGACAGTGACACGTCACTAAGGGGTCCACAAATATCGGTGCTCCTTTGGATTTTCAGTTCCCATATTCGTGATGCTTACCCCACACAATGTCGCTCTACCCCGTCTAAAAAGGCTAACCACACAGTGTTGACATGATCAGAGTAAGCCCTTACCTTAGCCACTGGTCCAGGCCATTACTGAATCCCACAGGGGTGCGTCGAGAGATGCAGAGAGAACCTGGCAGCGATGAGGGAGGGTCTATGTGCCCGACTGCCAGGTAGACTAGGCGCGATACCCTTCAAAGACCTGCTCCCATCTAATGAGTGACTCCCGATCATCGTCTTAAGGGCGCCGACAATCACAGGTAACGTGGAGTGCGACACGGTCACAGCTCAGACATGCCTAGTGTCACGCAAGTCATCCCAGACGGAGATAGCTTATATGATAGTGAGTCTATCCCACTGCAAAGGGTCCTCATGCCGAAGCACTACAAAAGGAGCCCCTTGGAATGTTGCACACTCCAGATAATAAGTCAAAGCGTGTTCCACGTCCACGGCATGTGCGCGTGGTATGGAGAACAGGTACGGGCATTGACGATCACTGTTAATGTGAGTGTGACGTGGTCACAGCTCAGGTGTGCCTAATGTCATACAAGTTACCCCGGGCGGAGATAGCTTCTGTGGTAGGGAGCCTATTCCGTTGCGAAAGGTCTTCATGTCGGAGCACTGCAAGTGGAGCCTCTCAGAATTCTGCACACTCCAGAGAGTGGGTTGAAGCATGTGTCCACGTCCATGACAGGGTGCATGTGTGGTGAACAGATGCAGTGCCTGTGGGCATGTAACATAAGAGTGACACTTAGACACAGTACCAACGGCATGAGACATAAGAGTGGCGGGCGACCAGTGTCACGAAAATAGGCATCGTGCCGAGGACACGTGATGCATGAGTGGCAATACAGGGCAACGGCTATCGCGGCAGTGGGCATCATACTGGGGGCACGTGATGCATGGGCGTGGGTGGCTTTTGTCGTGGAGATGGCATACGGGTGCACGTGATTGGTGTCATAAAGAGGGAGCGCAACCATGGGCGGCGTGCGTCATAAAGTTGGCGTGCAGATAATGACGGACATCGCAGAGATGACGTGGGGGCAATGGTGAGCGCCGCAAAGACGCATGCTGCCGCAGGTGATGGTGGGCATCGCAGACGATGCGTGGCTCCTTAAAGAGAAGTGAGGTTATCATGGGGAAGGCCAAAGGCCAACCCTTAGGGAAAGGCCAAGGCCAATCCCTGGGGGAAGGCCGAGGCTGACCCTCAAGAAAGGCCAAGGCCAACCCCTATGGAAGGCAGAGGCCGACCCCTTAGGGGAGGCCGACCCCTTAGGGAAGGCCAAGGCCAACCCCCTTAGGCAAGCGTTTGACGATTGATTGTTTGAAAGAAAAAAATAAGTTGGATGGTCGAGGGGTGACGAGTGTATTTTTTTGAGTCGCACGGAATAAAAATTTAGCGCCAAAATCGTTAAGAAATGCAAAGAACACACATTACTCGGGCGTGCGCATTTTGAATGGCTAAAAGCTTTGAAAAATTGGCCATTGATTGTATTAACATATCGTGCAAAATAGAACCACCAGTGGACCCTCGGGTGCGACCAAAGTAGGTTGGGAACAACATGAATAGGATACATTAACAGAACCTTCTTCTTTTGCACTGCTACCATTAAGTTAGCAAATCAATATGGTTAGCTCAATCACAAGCAATCATCTACCAAGAAAAAAACCTATTACAACATCAAATGTTCAGCCAAAAGATAACATTGAGAGAGGATATAAGGGGGGAAGAGGGGGAGAAACCTTGTAAAAGAAAATGGCAACTAGTTAGCTGCAATCTGGAGATCGACAAGATGTAGAGATGACGACAACAACTAGTATATCAGTGTAGTGGGGAAATACTAAATTTTATACAGAAATTTTGTTTGAGATCCCTTGTACCCCGCCTAAGATTTTTGTGACAAGCGAAAGAAAGTATATGTAGAGTGACAACACAGATGACAAAAATCTTCACCATCTATCTTGCAAAAACATTTAGCCCACCTGGATGACATTGCTTTAAAGGTATTAGTGACAGAAACTATAGACATTGGTGATTTCGTCGATCTATAACATACAATTGGAAGCAACTAATGACAACTCCACTACTTGTCACAAAAGATAGTCAAGATTTACAACATTTTTTTGTCACTTGCAAATTTGTCGTTATTAATCTATTTTCTTGTAGTGATACAAAGATCAAAGCTGAAAAAATGGACTGCATCTATTTTTCTATTTATGGCATTTTTTTTGACCTTTTAATGTCATTTTATTTCCACTACCTCCATATGGAGAGCTCAGGACTAATAACCCCGACTACTAAAACTATCTTTGATTTTATTGTTCTTCTTTTAATAATAGAGCGAGATTAAAAAAACTCAAAAAGAAAGGTTAAAAAAATTTCTAAAAACACTCTCAGAGAGAGGCGACAAAAGAGAAAATTCTCTATCTGCTACACCTCTCGTTATCTTCGTCTCTGTCACCACCATCGATTTTTTCGATTGGTGGTGATGTGGTAGCCTAGATCTTTCTTCGCCTAGGTTTTTGTTTGGGGTTTTGGAGGCTTCTGCGAGTTGGATGACCGATGTTGCTGCGATGGTTTGCAACCGGAGAGATGTAGACATCCCAGTTTTTCAGTGTCGGCGATCGATTGGCGAATAAAGTTGGGTTAAGCTGTTGGGGTTCATATGTAATATCCCGAACTTCGGGAGCCAGATAAATAATCATCCGAGCTCCGAAAAATAAACGGACGTTAAAATTGAGCAATGCTTGGGTATCGGTAGTGTGTCGAAGATTAAGTTAATTTTGGGCTAAAAATGTAATTTTTGACAATTTGGGGGCATTTTTGTAATTTTAGAAAAATAGAAGGCTATTTTGCAAATTGTGAAAATTTGTACTTAGGTGTCAAAATCTTAGAAATTAGATTGTGTGGAGTTGCCACCTCTCTCTCTCTTTGATGATGACTAGTTTGGATTTAATATAAGATAAGGACAAATGTTATAAAAGGAAATGAAAGAAACAAAAGAACAAGGAAAAAAAATAGAAACAAAAGTGATTTCAGGAAGAACAAACAGGAACAAGGAAGAACACAGAAACAGGGAGGGAAGAAAAAAGAACAAACAAAAACAGGGAGAGAGAGATATGGGGAAAGGAAACTTGCTATTACGGGAAAGAAGAACAAACAGAAAAGAGAGAAGGAAGAAGAAACGGAGAATAGAGAAGAAAACAGAGAAGCAGCAACAAACGCAGAGCTCGGGGGAGAAAAAAAAGAGTAAGAAGAAAACAGAGAGAGAAAGAGAGGGGGAATCAGAAAGCTCCTTCCAAAGTAATCCCTCCACCTTCTAGTGCGTGTTAGAGTGAATTTGTGGGTGTTCTTCAACTATGTGCACGTTGTGTGTGTGTTCTTGAAGATATGGGCTGTGGACATGTGAATTGGGGTATAATTGTGTGATTTAGATAGTGTTAGGATGTGTTTTGTTGAAGTTAACCTTATGTAGGCTTTGTTTTTAGTGGATTAATGACAAATTCGTGGGTGTATGTGTGAGTTTGGAGGGGCTGGGTGCTGCGGCTGAAGGTTGAAGATGAAGAAGTGTGTGTTTTGAGGTGAAATAGTAGGTGTAGTGATTTGAATAGTATTTGTTATTGTCACTAAATATATGAAATTAATTAGGCAGTTTTTCCCATGAATTTTCATAAATACTTAGGGACAAAATTAGACAAAGTTCAAAACAGTAACTCCTAATATTTGTACGAGATCTACATTCTGGAATTTTTTGGGAATTTTTGGGATTCGCAAAGGAAGCTAAATTGGGGTACCGATTAAAAAAATTTATCAAATTATTTAGCACAGTAAACCAAGTTATTTTAATCTTAAAATTTTATAGAAATCTTATTTTACTGATATGGTTCATGTTCAAAAATTTTAGGCCATTCCGAGATCAATAGGTATTTTTCGCGAAACTGACCTTTTAGCGCTCGGTCCCGACACCAATTTGAGATTTTTTGACAAAAATTCTCTAAAATATTTTTTAGGCCAGAAATGACATGAGGATGCTTAAAATAGCATTTCAAGATATTTTCGAAATTTTTTCGGTGTCAGAAACCCCAAGGGTATTTTTATAATTTACCACCCCGGGGGTATTTTGGTAATTTTACCCATAAAGGGTATTTTTGAGTAAATTTATATAAAGTAAGGATATTTTAGTTATTTGGCTTACAGAAAGATTATTTTGTTGATTTATGTGTAATGGGAGGTATTTTGGTATTTTGCCACCCCGAAGGGGTATTTTGGTAATTTGACCTAAGAAAGGTATTTTTGTATAAATTCACATATGGGAAGATTGTTTTAGTTAGTCTACCTACGGAAAGACCATTTGGGTGATTTAAGTTCGAAAGGGATATTTTGGTAATTTTACACCTAAGGGCATTTTGGTAATTTTACATACGCGGTGAGGGAGGTTCATAAGAGCATGTGTGAGTCCGTATTAAGTTATGATATTGTGCCATAGACTATGTTCTGATGAATTGATCATTCCGTTTAGGTTAAAGCTAAAGACTTTCCGGTCAGGATAATTTAGCTGCGGATCCAGGTAAAGGATTCTATCTAAACTCTGGTTAAGGACTTTTGTCCGAACCCTTATTTTGATAACTCGTACTCGCAAGTACTCATTTGATCTACTTATGGATAATGCCAAACTCTGAATTGTGTATTGCTATCAGTATATTATTGCCCAGAAAATCCTAATTTTGAACCTGAATAGTTTATTTAGAAATCTTTTGATGCTCGCCTGTATTGCATGCTAAGCACATTTGATAATTGTCTGTATCTATTCTTTCGAATTGTTGTGCCTAAATTCGATAACTATTCACAATCGTTTTTGTTGTTTATTTATGATTTTTCTTCTAAAAATTTCAATTTCTTCTAAAAATTCTGAATGCTGACTTATGTCAATATGATTATTATTATTATTATTGGAATCCGAATTGATTTTGGTGATTGAGCTTATGTTAAAGCTCATTGATATTGTTGATTTTTCTGTGTTGACCTGAGAATCTGTTCTGTTCTGAGGCGGGCGTTATAAGGCTGGTCTGAATCCTGCATGGAATGCAGGCTAATACCCAAGTGGACTAGTAATTATTCTGGTACATCATGCATGTATACACTTCTGTGCTTTGCCAGAATGGCATTGCTATCACCAAGGATCAACGTTGATTTTTTTTATTTTATCTGTTTTGTATATTTCCGTGACTGCTACGGTAATGACTAGAAAGTATTATCTGAAATAAATTATGCTTGGGTTAAAGTCCCTTGAGAAATTCAGTGTATTTTGAAAAGAACTGGCTCAGATGATCTATGTACGTTTGAAATACCTCGAGAAAATCTTCATTGTATTTTGGAAATGATGACTCTGGAAATGATCTGTTATTGATTGTTTTGGAACCCGTCGTGATTGTATTTGGCGATTTTGGTATCTTATTTCTAATGAATTTTTTATCCTATTTGAAAATCATTGAGTTGTAACCGTTTGAATAATTCTAGAAATCTTCGTGAGTTGAATTTTAGGAATTGTCTTGTAATCCTTTTGTTGGTCTTTGTACGACCTTACTGAGCACTTAAAAGCTCACCCTTCGTTTGACTCCCTTCTGCAGGTGATGATCAGTAGTAGATTGTTCGGGAATGGGTTAGAGACTGAGTGAGATTCTGATGAGCCCATCACTACGGTATAGTAAGACCCCTGCGTGGGTCGGTACTGTTATTTGATCTTATAAATTTTGAATTGCGAAGAACCTAAGCTGTAATAGTTTAAGCTAAGCAATTGTGATCCAGTATTTTGAGAAATCTGAGTTGACGCTGAATTAGATGATTTGGAATATGTGTTAGTGAACACATCTGATAGGTTTGATGTGATCTGGTAGGTTAACGACCCGGGAGTTCGATGCCGCGAAACTCCAAATTTCGGGGGCATTACATCATATGTGCTACATAGTTGGGTTGTGGTGGCCGAAGGGTGCGAGTGTTCTTGCCGTCAGGGTTATCCTTTTCGATGATGTTGGTCATTAATTGCGGGTTTCTCTATCGGAATTTTGGGTGCCGAACTTCGTAGTTTTGAGAAGGTTGGTGAGTCTAGGCTTGATTTATTTTCTTTTTAGGGTTTATTTCCCACCTTCCCCTTAGTTGATCCCCGTTTGATGGTTGTGATTGTAGATGGAGTCTATGCCCTTTGTGATTTATTGTTTTAGGCTGTTAAGGTTGATGTTGAGTTAGAGGAGGTTGCTGTAGATGGACAATGATGGCTTGTCGGGTGTGGGCTTCATCCATTTGGCTACCAAGAAGTTAGGGACTTTGTCGGGGTTATAGTTGTTTAGGTTTTCGGCTGATCTCTTTGGCTTGGGTGCAATCTGTTGATGTTTGGGGTGCACCAGGATTAGGCAGCGGTGTGATGGCCTGAGAAGGTGTGGATTCCGGCGCGAATGGGACATGTGGTGTCTGTTCAGCGGGTTGGTGGCTAGTAGTGTCGCTTGATGCTGTTAGGTTTTAGTTGGCTTGATTAGTTTGGTATTATCTTGTCTTTTAGTTAGTATATATCTAGTTTTGTTGGTTTTTATCCTAGTTTTAGCTCCGAGCTATCCTGTTTAGTTGGATACAATCTGCTTGTTAGTTTTTAGCTTGTAGTGATTACACACACATGCACACACATGTATGGGGAAAGTGAATATGTTGCTAGCCTTAGGCAACTTCCCCGAGACTAACGACAAAACTACGTCGTTTTTGTCTAACCTACATGTCTGGTTATTTTTTTTCCTCTTTCCCGTCAGTCTCTCTCTCATCAGATATGCCAAACCCCACCATTACAAATTACTTATCCACCACTACCAAGCCACATCACCTCTGGCGAGATCAGCCATTGCCGCCTCAAATAGCCTCCACACCGGCGACCTGCTACTGCTGCATATCAGTCAATTCCCAATTGTAAAACTCAATTTGTTTCTTATACAACTCAATTCTTCAAAATTTAGGCACAACATATTGGGAGCACTTGATTGCTCCATTAACCAGAAACTCAAAATAAGACTTCACTTCATTAAATTTCAAACAAACATATATACCCATAGAGAAAATCTAGTGTATGTGCGATGGTTGAACAAAGGTGTGGCGGGGGTGGGTATTTTTGGTGTGTAGGTGATGGGTGGGGATGGATTGTGATGTGTGTGCGACAGTGTGTGTTGATGGGGGTGGTCATGGGTTTGGTTTAGGGGACAGCGTGTATATGTACGATGGTGGTCTATGTTGGTTTCTATGAAGTGGTGATAGAGCAGTTCAGTGGCTGATGGAGGTTGGTGGTGGTGGCTACTACTGGTTCGGATTTGGGGTTGTATATGGAGTTGGGTTCGATGGTGATTGTTGCCGGCGACGGAGCAGTGGTGGCGAGATGAAAGAAGGCATGCAGTGGTAGGTCTCGACAGTTGTGTGAGATGGTGACTTACTGGTTGTTTATGGTATGGACGATGGAGATTGAGCGTCGCTGGCGACGGGTTGACGCTGGCAATTTGAGGCGGAAATGGGACTCCCTTTGATTAGGGCTTGCATGGTGACAGCCTTGACGGAGGACAACCGGTGACAGAGGCGGCAAATGAAAGTGGTGGCAGACGATGGGGAAATTTTTGATGTGTGCATTTTTTTTCGAATGAGAGGGAGCAAAACGACATAGTTTTGTCGTTAGCCTTAGGCAAGTTGCCTAATACTAGCAACATATTCGTTTTTCCATATATATATATATATATATATATATATATATATATATATGATGTGTGTGTCTGTGTGTGTTGTATATGTTATAGTTTCCAACTAGTATCGCTTTATTTTATTTTGTCGCTTTTATTATTATTCCTATTGAATGAGACTGTTATCCGTAATTTTTCTACTTGCATATTTAGGCATGCTTTGTATCTCCTCTCAGTTATCTTAATATATATACTCTTTACTCAAAAAAGAAAAAAAAAGTAAAGAAATTTTTTGATGAAAAAATGTCGACTTATTTGCATTCTACATGCGGACACATGCTTAAGCTATTATCATTTAATAGCCTTTTACTCTCTAGCGGTTTTAGCATTTTTAAATTATGTACTTCCTTGGAAGTCCATTTTTTGACAAATTACTGCAGTTACATCATCTTGTTTTTTTGGATTTCACTGTAGCCATCTTCATTGGAATATATGTGTTAAATCATGTATTGCACAATAAGTTGATGATGAATTATGTATTGAATCATCATCAACTTATTTATTAAATCATGTTTTGAAATTTTTTTGCAACAGTACCGAACCAAGTATATATTGTTAATTATACTTATGTATCTGAGGGGAGGGTTTGATTATAAAAGGTCCTTAAATCATGAAAAAATATTAGTAATTCACTTTGACTCTACAGAACACTTGAACAATACAACTGAATTTAGAGGTGTCAAAAGGGCCGGGCGGCCCCCAGACTGGCTCGACCCAGCCCAAAAAGTGCATAGTACTGGCCCTAACCCTCATGGCCTTGGGCCAGTGCTAGGGCCAGGCCACATTTTTTTTCAGAATTATCCAGGCCTGGGCTGGCCCAAAAAAGCTTGGGTCATGCCCTAAAAAATGGGTTAGCCCGAAATCGGCCAAAAATTTAGGCCCTGGCTCGGTTTTTAGGGCCGACCCGACCCGACCCTCATTTGGCCCGAAAACTGGCCTCCTTTTTTAGCCCAATTTTTGGCCCTACAGTTGGTCCTTTTTTTACCCCTACACACAAGCCCTCTTTTAGCCCAACTTTTGTTTACCTATTATTCATTACTATTGCTCCAATTAATTACTATTACTAAAGTCTTTTTAATTACTAACTCTCTCTAATTTTGAATTACAAGTATATTAGTTAATTGTTATTTTAATTACTAATTACTGCTCTTATTCCTTTACATTTAGTTCCTCTTACTAGTTTTATTTCTCATTATAGTAAAAAAATTTAGTGTCAAATATGTCTGAATTTTTGAAAAAACTGAAACGTAGTTCATCATCATGAAAAATACCACCACCACCACCATGGCCATCACAAGCACCACCACAACCATTCATTCCTGCACGAATGAGTACATGCTATATGATAGCTTTAGGACACACGTACAACAAAATTTGTTTAGATCAAAGTTGGGGCGATCCACCATCAACCACCATTATCTCCACCCAAACACATCGCTACTGCAGCCGTGGAAGGCATATGTAATGCATTAGGGACCCAAAAGGAACGTGAAGTTCAAACCGAAAAAAGGTAGGTAAATTACCTAAAACACTCTTGAGGTTTAACCAAACTACGCTACGCTACGCTACACTCCACTCCTACTAATTATTTTTATTATAGTAAACTATATTTTTTATTTTTTAGTTAACATAGTTAATTAACGAAAAGACGATAATAATGAATTCACCTAATCGGTCATCTCCTTCTCCATCACCCATCTCTCATACACACAACACAGAGATCTGCGGTCACCTGTACATCGCTGATCACACACACGCACATAATGCATATCGTTATAGACATCATTTATATAGTTGTGATTTTATTTGTGATAAATGAGAGAAGGGGTGAATATTGAGAAATGTATTTATATTGCTACGACAAAAGAATAAATGTATTCAAAGTTATGTGATGGCTTCTATAAGTTCATTTTTATTATTAGATATCAAAATTAATCTCCAATGTTATGAATATTAAATTTTCAATTGTAAACACGACTTTAGTTACTTTTTACAGATTGATCACTGATACTGATATTTCTCCGTTCATTTGTATTCGAAATCTAAAGACTTTTTTTACTCATTAGATGGCACCGGTAATGAATAAATATCGTGTAAAAATTGATAAAGAGTTATACAATAATTTTATCGCACACACATCTGTGCATGACAGCTCGTAGACATAATGCACCCACACACAGAGTGCACACAATTGCACACATACCACATAGCCGTACACCATACCACCACCATACTTCCGTCCATTCCCGTGACCACAAGCATCATCGTTAACCCACCGCTGCACACAAACCATAATCACAACACCACCACCAAACCCCGTCTCACAATCAATTACCACCCAAACTAATTTTACCACTCTTACGATAATGGTGGTTGGGCTACAGCAGCGTGATTGGGTTAAGGACCCATGGTGGTGGCTCAATGGTCTCAGCCTCTGGTCGCATTTGTTGCTGGCTGTCGCTGGTCATTGGAGGTGGTCGCTCGTCGGCCGTTAATTGTTATGGCGTTGCCCTCAGCGCCCGATTGGTTGTCGGCATCCCTGTTGCGGGGATAGCAAGCACACACTTCCACGCCCCCACCAGTCTCCTCCATTGACCCTATTAATGGTAGTCGTGTGCACCACAGGTCCGCCGCCGGTGCACCACAGTCACGCACGAGCTCTAATTAGAGCCAGTCCTCTCTTTTCCGTTTCTCCACCTCTCAATCATTCGATTTTTTTTCCTTTCCTCTTTTCATTTCTTCTCTCTCTCTCTCTGAGTTCACAGTCAGAGGTGATGACAAGGGATTAGTGGTGACTAGTCAGAGGTGATTACCCAAGGGATTAGGCGTCGACGGTGATGGGTAGAAGGAAGCCTTCGTCCATGGGGCTGGGCTTTGCTGGCTGGGCAGGAGGAGGAAGAAGATCCAAGGCCATTTTTAGTATATAACAGAAAAAGTTTATGGTGCCCTAACTTTTTCTGATGGTCCATAACGGAAGTAAGTTTTATATGAGACAATGACAAACTACGGGATAAGGTGAGTAATAAAAATAATTAGTAGAAGTTGTGTGTAATTTGGATAAACCTTATAAATGTTGTGTAATTTGCCCAAAATTAACAGTACTCGTTTGGGATGAGAAATTTTTTTCTACAATTTTTAGAATCAACTGTCGAGCTTGGTGTTCACGTTAACTTTAATATACATATATGTGGATGATAAACAAGAAGTTGGAAGGTAGGCGCAGCGGTCTCTCTCACCGAAGAAAGAATACCTTTCCATCTCCTTCTCTCACCATAGCAACGCCGCCGCCTCTTCCTCCTTCAGCTTCCATGGCTGTGAGGATGGAAGGGGATGCCCTCCTTCTCTTGGTTCTTTTCGTGTCCTTTGCTCCCCCTTCATTGGCATCTCACTTTCGTTGCCATTCGCCAACACCGTCATCCACTCCCCGATCTCCACCCCCACCCTTCGATCGGAAGATCTTCAGCCATAAATTCCCTCCCTCTATCTCACAAACCTCAGATTTGCAAAGTTATTTAAGATCCTGATCTCCAATCAAGGTGGTTCGGGTTGAAATTTATGACGCAGGTCCGATTTGGAGGGTTTGTGGCTTGAAGATAAAGGATCTGTTTGAGATGGATAAAGCCGACTCTCTTCGAGCTGCAGATCTTTCAGATCCGGCCTTGAGAACTCGCTCCACCTCCTTAGGATCTGACCATAACTGCGGCAGTAATATAAACTGCCATTTCGTGCGGCCCTTAGAATTGATGCCCCGCTGCATCTCTTCCACCTTGTTACCATTCGATCTAGATTTTATAAATCCAACAGTGGTAATACTTATCTTTTCTGTTTTCTTGCAAGGCCATGTTGGCCATTTTAATTTTCAGGGTCAAGTTTCAGCTTGTACTCTTTTTGTTGTACTTAGTACTGTTTCCAGGGCCAGACGTTTGTTTGTACTCTTTTAGGTTGTACTTTTTTGGTTTAATTAATGAAGTTTCGTTTGACCAAAAAAAAAAAAAGATGTTGGAAGGTAGAAACTAAGAACAGATTCTCTTTTCTTTGCCGAGAGGAGTATACGTTACCAAGTTGTTCGTCAAAGCTTTATCCTTTACTCATGTTCTTATAGAACTAATCCATTTTGTCAGCCAATGCTTAGTCCACACATAGACATATTTGTTAACATTAGTGTATTAGATTAGATTGTTCTTACCAAAAGTGATCATTATTTGAATAATGGTACTTGATTTTCTGGTCTGAAGTCATGCAAGACAATCTGAGAGTCTAAAAATTTGCTGCACATCTTTCCCTTTGGTGCTATACATTTGAGCATAGCACCCATTTAGCCACGAGGGCGCATTGCACTTATTACTCTGCTTGAATTAGTATTTTTGAGAAGTATGATTAATTCTGTCACCCGTTTATAAATTCGATACAGGCACTTTTTAACTTCACATTGAATTATCGAAGAAAGTTCTGTGGTCCGAAATCTTGGAACAGATCACAATATTTTGGTAAACCTCCATATACCTTATGAATCCTGTAAGGTTGATTTCATACCCGAGCGAAATTCTTAAATTTTCAACTTTATTTCTGTGTATCTTGGTATGCTAATATAATACATATATTCTCTTTGAACATGGGCTGGCTATGTCTATGCTAAGAGACTATCAACTTGGATACCACCACCTATGTGCTCATATAGTCAACAATTGAAGTTGCCCTCAATGAAGCTTATGACATTTGGAGAACATGAACTTACATTTTGGTGGTGGGTTAAATTTTTTGATACGACGAGACCCGACTAAGATATTAAAAGTTTGGTCAATCCCATCCAAATTGCTTAGAAAAGCATAATGACGTTTTGATAGAATCGTCATCTTTTTTACTCAAGAATTCGGGTAGAAAGATGAATTAACAACAATTTTTCACACATAATTAAAGTAACTCAAAGGTGAGATAAGACGATGATCCGGCCGATTGTAAGCGCTTACTTTTTCTCATACAAAATATCATGGTTAAGAGTTAAATATGGTTGAGATTTTGCCCCTAAAGAGTTTTTTTTTTTACTATTTTGTAAGACTAATCCAACTGGATGCGTGAAAGACTTATAATCTAACCACCTAGACCCTAAAGACTAGCCGGCTTGTCCTTTTGAAAATTTGGGTTGTCTTCCACATGTGATCGTCTCAATTATACAACTGAAGAAGATTATTATTATTATAAGACTAGTAACTTGGAGACAAGTTCTTGGACTTTAAATTCTATTCTACAACTTAATCCAAGTGGCTACTTAAAGCTTTTCCCTTTTGACCAAGAACATTATCTTTTTCAAGGCGGTCGTTGATATAGGATTGTCAATGTTTTTATGTCCTAAATAGGGTTCCCCACATTTAAAGTAGGGCTAATTAGAGAAAATTATAGATAAAAATCAGTATTAAAATGAGCTACATTAAAGGAAAAAAAAGATTTTATCACGAAAATATGGCCAAGAAGGAAGGAGCCTTCAAAATAAAGTAAAAGTGTTGGCGATGGATATTTGGGTGAGTGGTTAGAATAATTATTTTAAATTGTGATGCGGTGGAGCATTTGCTTATCAAATATTAAGAAATTTTCACGAATGTTCTTGATTAAATTTTCTTTGGTGTGTAATTAGCGTATTTTGAACGGGTAGAGTAGAAAGTTAAAAGAAAGGCTTCGCCTCTCTGTGCTCTTCCCTAATAATGTACAAATGATATGAGAAAACGAATTCCAGTAGATACCAATTGCTTCAACAATTTATTTTATTCACATTTCTTACTAAAATCTCACTGGAATGACGTTCAGAATCTCACTATTTCTGGGTGGTGGCTTAAAACAATTAATTAGAGAGGAAAGAATGGTGGATTATGCTATTATTGTTTTGGTGAAGCCACCCACATTTTGACAAAAATCACCCAAAAAATTTCGAAAGTTGAAAGCCAATACATCATACCCTTTGTTTTCTTCCTTATATAAAGTCTGTAGCAGATGGTAACATTCAAAGCTGATTAACTTTAACTTGGATTAGGTGTAAGCTGCCTCTAATATATGCCAAAAGATCATGGATTTAGGAGCTGTCCCTCTCCCCCTCTCGTGCAATATTCAAGATTATCAGCTAAAGCATGCGGTATTACCAATATCTTTGAATTTTCTACGTGCCGTTGTGACTTTGGGTACCACATCCAAGGTACCTACCCAATTGTATAAAGGAAAAATGGTGGTTTTCTGTGACCCGGAATCTCCCCTCTTTCCCCACGTGGTGTTTGTACTTCTTTCACTTTGTCAACTTTAGAACATGTAATTTCAAGAAAGATAAGGCTTTACAATCTTTGCAATAGAAAAGTCTAAGCCAAACACCTTATATAACCATAGGTCTGTTACATCTATTGACACCGACACCAAAGGCTTTGCTAGCTATGGCATCTCTTTCACCTCCAAACACCAGCACCAGCACCAGCACCACCTACTCCTCCTCTTCCACCTTATCTTCTCCCCTCTTGTTGAAAGCATCTCAAATTTCAGTGATCGGAAGGCGTAGCCGTCGGTATAAAGTGTTATGCCAAGCCAAAGATGGCGACCAAAAGCCTTCCGCTAGCCCAAAAAACGTAGACGCTTCTCCAGGAAAGTTTGACAGGAGGGATTTGTTGATCGGGTTGGGAGGACTTTATGGCGCCGCGGGCACTTTTGGGAACGACCCCTTTGCCCTCGCGGCGCCATTGTCAGCACCGGATACAGCGAGATGTCACGCTGCTGACTTGCCAGCCGGTGCTAGACAAACAAGTTGCTGCCCTCCACCGGCAACAAAAATCGTTGATTTCAAGGTTCCTCCCCCAGCCAACGCCTTGCGTGTTAGGCCGGCAGCCCATTTGGCAAGTAAAGATTACATAGCCAAGTATTACAAAGCCATTGAGCTCATGAAAGCCCTTCCTCAAGATGATCCGCGTAGTTTCATGCAGCAAGCTAACGTCCATTGCGCTTACTGCAATGGTGCTTATGACCAAGTAGGGTTCCCGAATCTTGATCTCCAAGTTCACAACTCTTGGCTCTTCTTTCCTTTCCACAGACACTACCTGTACTTCTTTGAGAAGATCTTGGGAAAATTGATAAACGACCCAACTTTTGCCATGCCATATTGGGCTTGGGACACGCCTAATGGCATGCAAATGCCTACCATTTTCTCTGATCCGAATTCACCGGCCTACGATAGCCTTCGGGACAAGAATCACCAGCCCCCAAATATGATTGATCTGGACTACAATGGGTCTGATGCAAATATAAGCAATCAACAACAGCTTTCTCAAAATCTCACAATTATGTACAGGCAAATGGTGTCTAGTGCGAGAACAGCCCGGCTCTTCCTGGGAAGCCCTTATCGGGCAGGCGATGAGCCCAACCCAGGAGCCGGCTCACTCGAGAACATCCCTCATGGCCCGGTCCATATCTGGTCGGGTGACCGAACCCAGCCCAATCTAGAAGACATGGGCAATTTTTACTCGGCTGCAAGAGACCCTATTTTTTATGCTCATCACTCCAACGTTGACAGAATGTGGACTTTATGGAAAACCCTAGGAGGACGACGTCAGGATTTTACCGATTCGGATTGGCTAGATGCGTCTTTCGTGTTTTACGACGAAAACGCACAGATGGTACGTGTAAAAGTACGAGATTGTTTGGACAACACGACACTCGGGTACACCTACCAAGAGGTGGACACTCCTTGGGTAACTAGCCGTCCTACCCCGCGCGTTACGAGAGTTATGAGGAAGATCAAGAAGCTCGGAGTGGCGAACGCAGCCGAAACCTCAAGGGCTAAGGATGTTTTCCCCAGAAAGCTCGATAAAGTGATAAAGGTAATGGTTCCTAGGCCGAAAAAGTCGAGGAGCAAGAAGGAAAAAGACGAGGAAGAGGAGATCTTGGTCATAGAAGGAATTGAGGTGACAAGAGACGTTTTTGTGAAGTTTGATGTGTTCATCAACGACGAGGACGAGAAGACGAGCGGGCCGGACAAGACTGAGTTTGCCGGGAGCTTCGTGAATGTGCCGCATAAACATAAGCATGACAAGAGGGTCAAGACCAAGTTGAGGTTGGGAATAACTGAGCTGATAGAGGATTTGGGAGCCGAGGATGATGACAATGTGCTGGTGACTTTGGTGCCACGGTTTGGAGAAGGTGTTGTGACCATTGGTGGCATCAAGATTGTGCTTGAAGATTGATGAATGCAGCCGTCTCTCCTCAAATGCATATGCTTAATTTTTCTCTTCAGTTAAGTTGTTTCCTTGATTTTGTTCGCACCAATCTTTTTGACCCAATCTTTGTGTAGCTATTACTTAGAGGCCTTTCATGGTCTGTGATTCGATGAAAAATCAAGCGGCAAGTTGGATTTAAGATTGTGGCAATTGGTTTCATACATTTGTTTCCTTTTATCTAGAAGTACTACATTGCAATGAAAAGTAAATAGATCAACGAAGAGTCAAAGAAAGCGAACTTGTATAAGGTTAATGAATTCTGTATTTCATTGTCTTCTTTCTATATTCCATCTTCAGTTATCCGATTAGTTAAATTGATTAAGCATCGTGTTTACTTGTGCCATGAACATGCCAAATGATGCTCTGCATGTTTGGACAATCACTGACACCTTTAAAAGAAGAAAAAAAAATTTCTAGTTGCTTGTTACTATATGTCTTCCACCAGCAGTTGAAGTAAATTACCAGAAAGATTGAAGGTTGGAATCTCTTCCAAAAGAGATAAGTTCGGGTTCGCTGCATTGTTTGCTCATGTATTATTTTATTTTAACGTACAGTGATAGAGATTGTCACTCCCCAAATAGTTTTTATCTTCCAAATAATTTGACATACCTTTGATCCATACTTGACACCGGTTAAACTTGTAAAGATCAAGCAATAGGGAACCTTTTTTGGGGTGCTTTCTTGGCATGCCTATTAATTGTTTGGGATAATTATTGTAATGTTCCTGTGGTTAGGGTGAAATTACAGACGTGTCTATTAGTTTTGACAAATTACATTTATATCCATTGACTGAACAGAAATACCAAAATGCATAACTATTTAGATAAAATGACCTAAATGCCCATCACTTAGTAATGTAAATCTTAAGGGTAACAATGACAGCCCAGACCCATTTATCACCCAAATCCGTCGACTTAAAACTTATCCAAACCCACCCATTAAATTAATTGGGTCTAAATGGTCAGTAATTACTGGGTCTAGTAACCCATGGATTTATATGGTTTTTAATTGGGTGCCCATCAACCCATTAGAAGTTTGACACTTAAAAACTTCAAAACCTAAAAACTTTACAGACAGGAGGCCAAGCCGCCACCGGTATCACCTCCTCCCATCACCATCACCGCCGTCTCCACCTGCTCTCTTTGACGCTGCTGCCGCTACCAACTCCAGTCGCTGCCATCTCGTCATTTTCACACAACAACAACTAGACACGAGGCCAAGCCGCCACAGTAATAGCCGCCGATGTCACCTCCTGCCGTTGTCATTGCCACCGTTTCCACTTGATGTCGTTGCCGCCGCCGTGCTGCCGTTCCGTCACGATGGTGCTTAGATCTGCCTATCCCACCTTCGTCTCCAGTCGCTGCCGATGCCATCTCCAGTCGCCGCCGTCCCATCCCTCCAGCTCAGTTCTGCTCTTTTCCTTAATAGATCCACTATTTTTCAAGGTGATCTTTAAACCCTTTGACTGTTGGCTGAGTTGGTTGGCGAAAGTGCGATGATGGTGCATTGATGGTGGTGAGACGACGGATCTAACATGGTGGTAGTTGTTTGCTGCGTGCAAGCCTTGTACACGATAGTCACAGATGGCGTACAAGCGTTGTTCATTGCGTACAAGCCTTATGGTGGATGTTGCATCTACGTGGTAGTGATTATTTACTACGTGATGGTGGTTGCAGGTATGGTAACAGTGGTGGTTGTAGGTGGTGACGGCGGAGTCGTGGTGGTTGCGATTGCTTATGGTGAATGTTGTTGTCACTGTGATGGTCTGCAGGCAGTGAATTTTAATGTGACTGTTGTTCATTGGTTAAGAATTAAGATGCAAAGGACAAAAAAATTAGAATATGGATTATTAATGGGTTAATGGGTTAAACCAATCCATTTACATGATGACCCAACAAGCTCACTACTAAATGGGTCTAAATGGGTCAACAACCCATTTATACCCAAACCATTTAATCATCACCCAAACCGAACCCACCCACCCATTATGCCACCCTAGTAAATATCAAATGCCATTCCTACCTAATTTGGGTTAAAACCCTAATTTATTTCTTTGTCTTTCAAAATTGGGTTGATCTAACCCTAATTTCTAAATTAGGATCTCTCTAACAATAATTAAGTCTTTTTTTTTTTTCAAATTACAGATTTAACCCCCCCCCCTTTTTTTTTCAAATTTGTGTTTTTGTTCTTAGTCTGGTTGCAATTTTTTTGTTGAAAACAGATTGCATAATCACCCAACTCTCTCTCTCTCTCTCTCCCCCCAACTTCCCTCATCCAGCCGACGCTGCCCCCACTGTCCCCCCACCATATCGTCGCTACCCCCACCCTCCCCCACCCCGGCACCGTTGCCCCCCTCCACCCACCCCTTCGTTGCCCCACCATCCTCCTTAACCCGTTGCTGCCCCCACCCCTCCCTTTAACCTGTGGCTGCCCCCATCCTCCCCTACCCGTCATCGTACCCCATCCCCATCGCCCCCACCCTTCTCCCGACCCCGTCGCTGCCTCCCGTTAACCTGTGGCTGCCCCCATCCCCCTGATCGCCGCTACCCCCATCCTCCCCCAACTCTTTTGCAACTTTTGGGTAAATTAGAACAACGACCCTAACAATGCCAATCGAGCTGTGCACCGTCGCAGTCACCGGCATCAGACGATGCCATCACCATCACCACTGTGACAGGCCCTCCGTCACCGTCAGAGCAACGACAAAGTAGCCGCTTGTCCAGATCTGCAACGTCCAAAACCACAATGTGATCAACGCAATCATAATCGAGCAGCGGCAGACCAACGCCATGCCCTCGGGGTGGGAGGACGCTACAGGGTGGGGGAGGGTGGGGTAGGGAAGATGGGGGAGTTGGAGAGAGAGAGAGAGAGAGAGAGTTAGGGTTTGAACCCTAAATGCAAATCCTGACTTCGTCAAAAGGGAAAAAAAGTACTCATAAAAAAAATGGAGTTTAAATCTGTAATAATGGTAGTTTTGGTATTCTAAAAATACGTATCCTGTGACATCATCAAAATGTACGATTTTTTTAACGGACTAACGGCGGGAGGACACGACTGATATTTTTTGAAACTTATTGTCTTTGACTGTAGTTTCGCCCTAACCTCAGAGACACTGCTGTAATTATCCCTAATTATTTTCTGTTTTATTTGTGAGAATTAAACACACGTTTTTATTCTGTTATAAGATTCACCATGAGCCTTGCAAACCTTTACTAAGTCTTTAACCCTAGACCTCTGAGTTAGAAAATTGGTTATTTTCTCACATCTAAATGCTTTTATAGCTTCCTGGCTTGGAAAACTTATGCTTGTTCACATCTAAAATGCACATATATGTATGCTTTCGTAGCGCAAGATTCACATTATGTTTCGTTTGATACACTTGCTTGACAACTTATATGTATTCAATGTGGCAGTTTCCTCTTCATACCGTGGATTATTTGCTTAAGTTCACACAGGTGAAATGAAACCTGAGAGACGGTTGCTTCTCCTTAATAGTGCAAAGCCGGATATGGATGCATTGTAGTTGAAAATGCAAGGCTACCAAATTGCAGATTGGATGCAAAAGTTTTTAGAACTACCTCAAGAGTTAAATATGACTACAATTCGTTGAGAGGGAGGTCATCGCTCATCAGACAGAATGATCTGTACATAGCTTTATTCAGAATCATATAGTGGCTGATTAAGTTGCGTTTCCATTGTCTAACTGGAGGAGGCTCCTTCTAGACGAGCGATAGATCCTCAATTAGTTTGTGCATTTTTTCTTCATTTAAGGGTAAGAATCTTGAACTAGGGGAACTATCAAAGATCAAACACATGCTAGTAATCAAGCAAATTTCAGAAGAGAGAGGATGTTAATTAATCTCGTTCCCTGGATACAACATATGCAGAAAAATTGTTAGCTACATAAGCTCAACCAAAAAATAGATACTTATATCAAGCTAGAGTTTAGCTTAACGTTTCACGCAGAGTCTCAGCATAGCGCTCTTACAGTAGTGCCATGTCCTATCACAAGGAAATCACAACCCAAAAAGTGAAGCATCTATGGGCTTTTGCCAAGATATGCTTCAACGCGATCAAATGCCTCAAATCTTTCAAAAAGTTTTGAATTGAATGCTGCTTATGCAGTAGAGGTTTTTTTTAGTTTATGTATGTACTACATTAATCGTGATGAGGATCAGTCTCTATTTCCTGAGCCAGTTCTCTGGTTAGCTTGTCTGCACGATCATCGTGTCCACCGGCAAAGGTATAAACTCGGAACGCAAACTGAAATGCCTTCCAGAGCATTTTAGCAGGTACCTTTTTCTTGCCTCCATTTTCTTCAGTTATTTTTGCATTTGCTTCCCTCCTCTCCTGCATTAATCAAGAAACAATAACCACGCAACGGGTTAGCTATCTTTGAAAGAGATTATCAAGTTGTTCCATATTGCAGAAACATTTTTCTGGAATTTTTTACCTTAAGTGCCAATTCCATGCAGCTTGACGACACGTCTACCATCAACTCTTTAATCCGTACAAGGATGCCGAAATCAAAATGGATCTTGTGACTGAGAAACTTCTTGGACTCGTCATCTTTCGTTCGTTCAAGTGTGTCCAATTCTCCTTTGATCTATATGTAATTTCATTTACATGAGTGTTGGAAAAGTCGGTATTTATTGAGCCATGCAATCCTACAGAAGCCCAATGTTTACCTTATTGAAGTAACTCTCAACTTTGTCTAGTAGTTGGTTGAGCGGAGACACTATCTTCCAGTTCTGAAGAGTAGCTACTATTGAATCTAACTTGGAGTATAGTGCTGCTGCCATCCTCAAGGCTTCCAACTTCTTTGATGGGAAATCTTCGAACCTTGCCAAAACCTGCACATCGAAGAATTGTGGATCGTTATAATCCAATGAAAGCTCCAGAAATGGAAATTAATCCAGAGCACAAACCATCCAGACCTGGGTTTCATCAGTTAGCTTCTCAAGATGGGATTCCACGTATTTGTGGAACTTGAGGAGCTCAGCCATGTCTGATGTCTGGAAAGAACTTAGAGCAATTTTAACCTCCTTGATTGCTTTTGCATGATTCTTAACATCCTCTTCGATTTGTTGGAAGTATGCTGATCTGAGAAACAAACGAGAAGGTTTAATATGAGGAAGGATGTAACAGGGGACTGGACTAAAAAAATTCTGCGAAAGGGATACCTTTTTGTCATCTCTGCTAGTGCATCAGCCATTCCTTGCTTTCCACCAGAAGAGGCCCCAACTTTACCCTTTCTCCCTTGTGCCGATTTGCCATCTAAACTAGACCCTTCCACCTTCCCCTTGAGAAGTCGATATAGATTACCCATCTGCGATGATCTCTTCAACTTTGTGGTTGCTTTCTTTGGGCGCAGGGATTTGGTGCCACCAAGTGTAGGGGGTGGTGGGGGAGCAGCTCCCTTGGCCAGTGGTATAGGTGGTGGGGGAGCAGCTCCCTTGGTCAGTGGCATGGGTGGTGGTGGAGATGGCACTGATCCAGTTGACGACCTTACGGGTGGCGGTGGTGGAGATGGTGCTTTTGTCACATTTCCTGTTAGCATGGAGGGTGGTGGCGGTGGAGGTGGGGGCATTGTTGCCATATTTCCTGTTCTAATGGGTGGTGGTGGAGGTGGCATGTTTCTTGATATAATCGGTGGTGGTGGAGGTGGTATGCTTCCTGATGTAATAGGAGGTGGTGGTGGTATGCTTCCTGATGTCATAGGAGGTGGTGGTGGTGGTGGAGGCGGAGCAACCATATCACCTGTTGTCATGGGTGCTGGCGGTGGTGGAGGTGGCGGTAACATGGAAGAACTTCCTTCTGTCTTCATTGGAGGCGGCGGCGGCGGTGGTAGCACTGTGGCATTTCCCGCTTTCTTGGTTTGTGGTGCTGGTTCTTCTGGTGAATTTGGTTGCGAATTTAACAGTGATGATTGTGACAATGGTCGTGGCACTGTCGACATTATTTTTTGTGGCGACAGCTTGGATGGTGGTGGTGGCGGCGGCGGCGATGCTGGTACTGATGATACCACTGCACTTGAGGACATCATCGACGGAGGTGGTGGTGCAACCTCTGCTGCTAAATTTGATTGCTTAGGGGGTGATGGCGGTGGTAGTTCCACATCCATTGCTCCTTTTGCTAAGCTGCCAGGGCTTGGCGTTGGCTGGATATTTGGAGTTCCTATTAGATATCTTCCTTTATGACTAGTTATCTTGTCCAAATTAGTCATCAGAATCTTCTGTATATCCTCCAGCATTTTGAAATTTATATCAACCTCCATGGTATCTTCTGCTGTCACTTCAGGCTCATTCTTTTCTTCTATCTCAGCTTTCTCTTCCTCAATTGCCTTAGTTATGAGGTTAGAATCTTGTGCCGCGGCTACATGAGGAAACATGTGGAAAGATAGGCGTTTTACATCGATAGGGTTCAGCTTCCCAACAGCTTGAACTCTGAGAGGCAAGAGAAGAGGTGAGGCATAAGAACCCTTAGTGGCAACCGTAGCAGACGAGCTCCTAATCTCTGGAAGCACTGAAGTTGGGGTTGCTGGAGAGCAAGAAGAAGGGGTTTTGGTGTCCGAATAGGACTCCTGGAAAGCCCCTCCGAATGCATTAGCTGGGGGACTGTAATCTGGCATCTCCTCATCCTCGTCTATCATATCGAACAACCTCTCACTTGCTACTTTAATCATGTCGTCCAGCACTGCCAATGCTGTATCAGTTTCAACGCAAAGAAATTTGTTAGAAACTCTGAGCTAGCAATGAAGGCCTAGTCTTTTCCTTGTTTCAGAAATATTGTATGTCTTCAAATTTTCTTCACTCAATCAAATATTTCTGCTGAATAATTTCTGAAATTTGGAACGCGCAACAAAACTCTCAGAGCACAAAAACAGGCTTAAACTCTCTTTGTGAAGGCCTTTTAGTGGGTGTAAAGAAATGTCGTCTGTGAAAAATGGCTTTGTGATATGATACTACTATACCGCTGCTGGCCGAGTTAGACTTGAAGGTGAAATTTTTGTGGGATTTCACGGAAAATAACTTGGAAGGGGCATCCCAATGCAAAGTTTTTGGTGAACTAAAAGGGATACACTGACAAATGCAACCAAGCAGGGCCTAAGAGGTGTCCAGTTAAGCAATAAACATGTCAAGTTGGGAAAACCATACCAAGGTGTTCCAAATCCTTGTTAGCTAGATCATCACTTTTGCTTTTCACCATCCACTCATCACCATTTGTCCACAGGTCTCCCAAAGATTTCAAAGCATCACAAAAGGCATTCAGTGCCTATTTCAAAATAGATTGATTAGCTTAGCAGTAAAAGCAGTGCGGAAAACGAAACAAACCCCCCAAAAATTAGGATGTGATGAGAATACATGGTTCAAATTCAGCCTATTTTCCTCAAAAGTAAATTATAAACCTGACGCATAGGTGTTCCTTCTGTTTCTGACATCGAAATACTAGTTATGGTATCAGGAAACATCTTGTGCAGATCCTTCACTGTCCCTATCACCAACTGCAAAAAATGTTTGTTGTTTCAGCAATGAAAAGAAAAAAATTAATTAAGAAGAAAAGCAAAGGTTATTTGCTGTTTCTTCATCTGAGTTGTGCAAAGAAAGAGGGAGGAGAATGAGAAAAAAAGGAAGATACCTCCATGACTGAAGCTGAGCCAACACAAGGAGGTAGGTCAAGTAAGTCTCTAAAGGTCAGAATCTTAGCCCGGAGCTCCATCATCCTCACGAAGTTGCCTGCCACCCCGCATGAATTGCGCATTATCAAGCCTTTGCTCTCCTTGAGATTCTTCGGTGCATCACAGCTTTTGTTTGTCTCCAGGAGCTCTTTTCCCTGTTGAGATTGTCATGTGTCAGCCAAATAGGTCAGATAATCAGACATTGTTATCTTCTAATCCATCTTCAGGTTCTTGCCATGTGATAATGGCTATAGATGCAATTGCCATGGAAGGAAACTACCGAGTATTCGGGGATTAAATTCCTTTTTTTTACGTAGCTGTGAACGTACTCCAAGTTCATCCACGTTATCCCAATAATTTGCAGGGAAGAGCATCGAAATCTGGCGCGTATTAGCAACAAAGATTCGACTTGTGACGACGCAGGAGTATAGAAGCCTTGCCTGAACCCTCTATCAGGAAGAGTGATGAAATCATAATGATTCTGACAACAACAATGCAGATATTGATAGAGATACATGGCTTTGTTCAATGCAAACCCTGCTCTACGTGACTTGTAAATCTTCATTTTGTTTTTCCAAAAAGGCCTCGTATATCACAAATTTCAGCAAGAAGATTAACAACATCAACATGCTTTCATGCCCACAGCAGAAAATTGGGTCGAAACTATCAGCATAAACCATATAATTAACCGATAACGATGATACAATCGTATAGAAATATACCTCACAACCGAGAATCTTCTTGCGGAAAAGCAATGGCGCTACACCACAGCATGACCCGGTTGCCATTGCCAGCAACTGGTAACAACCCTTATAGAGTCTTGAACCGTAAAAACAAAGATGATAACAACTGTCACCAATTAAATTACTTGTTTTACCATTCTGGGTAAGCTTCCTCAGGTTTAACAAGAAACCCAAGATTTGCAAACGCAAAAAGTGTATGTACAAGCAAGAACAATAGAGAATTGTCAGGATGAAGAGCATTCAAATTTCAAACAAACAAGAAAGCTGGAAGAATACAAAATTAAATCGTGCAGCCCAATTTGTTGGCTCCTTCAAACCCCCGTGGACAAAACCTGTTCTCTCTTTGTCGCCAAAAGAGAGAAAGAGTCAAGGGAGAGAGGGAAAATGCTGCCTTTTCAATGGGACAAAGCCGCGTAAAACCGTGATTTTCGGGCTGTAGTGCTCAGTTGGTCATTATCTGTTTTGAGCTGTTGTTAAGGGACAATTTAGGGTGGCTTAGTAACGGCTAACCAATCCACCTCCATGAAAGACGGAACAAATGTTGGGTTACTGTATGTCTACCAATAAGTGACCAAAAAGAAAAATAAAATGTATGTCAGCTATGGTGGTATATGTTTGGAATGTATGCAATTCTTAGGTCCGTTAGACAAATATAACATTGTGACTGAAAAATTTATGGAAAGTTCCACTTTTTTTTTGATAATGACGCGAGTTTAATCCATTAGTTTTGCGCGATACATCGTCTCGGATGGCATGCATTACAAAATTGGGCGCTTCTTTCATTCATGCAAAAAAGTCATCAAGAGTTCTAGCATGTTATGCTATAGTCTATAGGCTACTCCATTCCCAGTTTGCTGTACAGGACTGAATTCACATCTATGGACGTTATTACACATGGTTTAATTTTAACTTCAGCAATCACGTTGTCCATTATTGATAAGTACTCACCTTCCTGGTGAAGTGCTGAAATTAATTACATTTGCTACATCGCCTTCAATGGTTGCATCCCAAAATTCACATTCTAGTCCAAAGAGCACTTTTTCGGAAGCTTTCGTTGTCTCTGCACATTCAGGTTCCAAACTATGCAAAAGTCGCTTTGTACCTCGAACTACTATCCCAATACTGATTGCAAGGTTCCCTTCGAATACTATTGCATTAAAGTTGGATGTAGCATATGACGACAACTAATGATGTAATGTATGATTAGTGGTATTTTTGCAGTGACAAATCTTAATAGCACATTTTAGTTTCACTATATCAATGCCACTGATGATAGATAGTCGACTATTAATTGTCACTATATTGATGGCTCTAGCTACAACCTGCATTGTACTAGAAAACTTTTTGAAGGAAAAAAAAAGAGGAGGATCACAAGGCTTGACGTTTCATCCCAAGACTTCCTTTACCCTCATTTATTTATCATTTCTTAATTTGTCTTCATATTTATGTTTATGGAAATATGAAAAGAGAAGCATTTCATAAGACCTAATTGCATCAAAAGTAGTTTAATTTGATAGTAATCTCATAGTTATAAAAGTAACATACCGCACTTCAAAAAAATAAGAAAACTCTTTCACGTGGGATGAATCTCAATTTTATATTTGCAAAAACTTGGTGAATAATGTTCGGATGACAAAATTTCAAAATAGTAAATGAATAATAATTTAAAAAAACCTTAAAAACATGATAACGAAAACAAAAAAAATGGTATAACGAAACGCAACTTTAGTATTACCTAACTAAAACGGTCCCTTTGTCTTCACAACCCTAAATACCAGCAGTAGTATACCCCCAATTATGCCTCTTCTTGCACTTCCTATCACTCCCTCTACTAGTCCTAAACTTCGTCTAAAATGGAGGCAACTACCCAAGAACCATTGTTGGACCATCCCTTACAAAACCATGCAGCCTTCGTGCAACTTGTCGTCCAAGGTAGGGCAACTCTTCCATATTTTCGCTAAAGCCAAACAGCAAAGTAGATGACCCGTGACTGAGCGTGAAGAATGGGAATGGTCTAGTTCGTAAAACACATAGATGCTGTTTGGGTTTGATGGTATTTCTGCAGATAGACGTGGTGGTGGGCTTTCAAGTTCCGATATGGACGACAAAGCTGTTTGATGAAGAGGTGGTCGCAGGCGGAGGTGGAGCTGGGATCAAAGTTGGGTAAGGCTTTAACTTGAATATGAAGAGGTTTTCTTTGTTTTGCTTGAGATTACACAGAAAAAGGTTGCTGTTTGCAACCAGAAGTATCACAAACCCTCGTGCTATGGTGCATTCCGCCGTACATTCCTAGCAGTTATATATATATATATATATATATATATATATATATATATATATATATATATATATATATATATATATAGCTGAAGCATTTGTTTAGAATCGCGACACGTAGAATTTTTAAAACTCTATATTTACGCCACGTAAGATTTTTTAGGAAGTCACATAAGTTTCAACTTTGCATGTGATAGTCCCCTAACTTAATTGGTCTCTTTATTTAGAGTCCAATTCTTTTGAATTGGATATATATAATCAAGAATCCTATTTGTTTTGGTACTCTTTTCCTTTTTTACTCTATTTAACTATTTCTTATAATTTATTATTAAAAAATTAGTAGGTCTATTTTACCATATATTTGTAAACTTTATAAAACTAAGAACTAATTTTACACCTTCTAAAACTCTACCTAATCAATATTCTTATATATTAGGCCGTAATTTTGCTTATTAAAACCTCAAAAGTACTTTGAAATATCAATATAAAATCTCAAAAATGTAAAGTGCAAAAAACTAATTCTTTTTTGTAATGTTACAAAGTTCCATTCTAATCTATCATACAAATGTAGGCATAATCAATTAATTCGTAATTATTTTAACCCTCCAAAGTACTTTGAAATAACAATATAAAATCTAAAAAATGTAAAGTGCGAAAATCATACCCTACTTACTAATTTTTTTTTTGTAATGTTACAAAGTTCCATTCTAATCTATCATACAAATGTAGGCATAATCAATTAATTCGTAATAATTTTAACTTCATTTACGTGTACAAGACTATGTTTTTTTTTAATAATACATCATATATCAACTTAAAAATTAGGTATTGCAACTACAACAATATGTACCATTTCTCTTTAAAATAAAGTTTGAAAAAATATTATTCTAATTTGACAATATTTTAGCACTTCGCATTATTAATTGGTTAACTAACTAGAATTTAATTTGATTAGTAGCACTTAAATAGACTTTAAATATGAAAAATATTTACAATCCTACTTCTTAAGTTTTTACAATGGTTTTTACTAAACATTTTGTTGGTATATTTGGCCGAAGTTTTGTAAACCTTAACTATAAAACTAGAATATCAATTTCTTAAAATATCTATCTAATCAATCTATATATTCTTATTAGGCCTTGAATTTTGACTAATAACACCTTAAAAGTACTTAAATATAACAAAATCAAATCCGACAAATGTATACATGAGAAACATTAACTATCTTCTCTCTTTACGGAACATACAAAACTTAAAAGTATTTTTGATATATCAAGATGAAAGGATAGTTAAAAAATTAGTTTTTAATTATATAATCTCAAACTCTTTTATAAGTCACATTCTCTAATAGATGCCAAAAAAAACAAAAATCATACCTAATATGGCTAAATTTTCAAAAGTACTTTAAAATATAAAAATAGCAAGCTACTCTACAAATTAATTTTTAACTAAGTAACCTCACATTCTAAAGGTTCATCTCATCAACTAATTAAGTTATTAGGATTTAATTTGATTACTAAAGCTTAAATAAATTTTAAATTCAGAAAAATGTTTCCAATAGTATGTGAAATAAAAACCTAAACCAATATAGCTCATAAGTCTAAAATTATAATCATTTAAGTATATTATCTAATATAAACTCAATCAACCATTTACGGTCTATTTGACAATAAGCATAATCATCATTATATGATTATCTATCTCAATCTTTTGTAAAATTTGTATCAACCACGATAACACTTTTATGATAAATTTAGTTAACTAATAACTGTAAAATGTACATATTAGGCCTTAAATTTCACTTTTAACATCTCAAAAAAAATCAAAACAAGAACACAAAATATCACCAAGGTAAATTATGAAAATCATATATAAAATTTTAATATTAATACTTCACAAGATAAAAGATTTCTTCTTATTGCAAAGTGTTACATGAGTAAGAATAGTCTTCACTTTATAATTGTTTAACCTCAATCATATGCAAAACTTTTGTAAAACAATCTAAAAATTTTATAATGAATTAAGATAATCATTAGTACTACATTGTATGCATATGTTTAAATTATCTTAGAAAGTCTTCAATAATACATCAAATCGAATGGTAAAAAAATCATCAAACATGACCATGAAAAAAACAATTACACACAGATATTACCAATACATAATACTATATAATCTCTTTTTCTAGGGTGTTTATTTGAAAGTAAGTGAAATAGCTCCACATGCTTTATTTTCTATTACAAAGTTTCATGGCATGATATAGTAAGTTATTTAAGTCTACCCAAATATTTACTAAACAATGATTTGTGTCCTTTCTACTTTATGTGTTGAGTTTTAATACAAATGAATCTCAATTGTACTCAATTTAATAATAGTCATCAATCATATCAGAATCATCCATAAAATGGGAATGTTAATCAATGATATGAACCGTAAAATGGAAAAGAAGAAAATACCTACATTTATTTAGATAGAATATTGATAAAAAGTTCATTCCACGGTTAATAAGTAAAAAAATAAAAATATATATAAATATGTTTGATTTCTTGGATGTGTAAGCTCACTTTTTTTTGGTACAAAACTAAAATTAGTACTAACATTACTTTGAAAGGAGTAAAATTATAATTTGATGTGCAATAATTGATTATTTATTGCATGCTTTACTTTTGAATGCTTTATTTTGTATGTTTTAATGTTCATATTATTAATAATTTTGAGTATATAAAAAAATTGAACGATTACAAAACTATATGCAAATGTCCCCATTAAATTTTACAAATCTAAATTCAAAGACAATAAAAATTTTATAAGACACAAAGTTTCTTTTTTGGTATATGTGTAAGTACAAAAAGTTAGGCATGAGCAAAAATTATTCTGCATTTGACATTTCTTTACTCAAATCAAGTAGTAAAATATTATTTCTAGTAATACATGTTACATAATAATTAAAAGAGGATATAAAGAATTAGAACATTAGAATGTTAGTGAAAACTAAATACATTTTCACTTTTATAGTAGTTTTAAATATATTGATATAATGTATTAGCATAGTGATGTACCAAAATGAAATACATTTTCAGTATTCTACACAGTTTTTGTCAATATGATTTTAATTGTATTAAGTAGTGGCTTATTTGATTCGTGAAATCTACATTCATGAGTAATCTCGATTATACTTATACATTAGGCGTTAATTTTAATTATTAAAACCTCAAAAGCACTTTAAATAATAATATAAAATATCAAAAATATAAAATACGAAAATCATACCCTACTTACTAATTTTTAGTATGATCTTTGCCCCGACTTTTCTATTTAACTCTTTACTATAACTTATTGTTAAAATTTTGTAGGTTTAATTTATGCAATATTTTTAAACTTTTTAAAATTAAAAAACTAATTATACACCTTCTAAAACTCTACCTACTTCAACTTTACATGTGGTAGTCCTTAACTTAGCTGGTCTCTTTATTTAGAGTTCAAGATTCAAGAATCCTATTTGTTTTGGTATTTTTTTCTTTTTCTACTATATTTAACTCTTTAATTTATTATTAAAAAATTCGTAGGTATAATTTATGTAATATTTTGAAACTTTATAAACTAAAAAACTAATTATAAACCTTCTAAAACTCAACCTAATCAATATACTTATACATTATGTCTTAATTTTGAATATTAAAATCTCAAAAGTACTTTAAAATAACAATATAAAATCTCAAAAATGTAAAATACGAAAATCATACCCTACTTACTAATTCTTTAGTATGATCATTGACCCGACTTTTGTAAATCTTATAAAATTAAAAAACTAAATCTACTTCTTTTAGAGCTCTACATAATCGAAAAAGGCTTCATTTTGGACTACTAACTTCTTAAAAACACTTAAAATAAATAAAATAAAATCTCGCAAATGTAAACAACGAAAATCATGTATGGAATTAATGATTAATCTTTACAAATTAAAAGATAAGCTTTTCATAGTGTATATTTTTGTTTTTACTTCATTTTTTAGTTATGTTGTGCCTATGCGATTACTTATGAAGTGATCGAAGCATAGGCACAGTTATACAGTTAATTTCGATTCAAGAAGTGATCGTAAAGATTCTTCTTGAAAGTTTGTAATTTATCATTCAAGATGTGTATTTACATTTTGTTTTACTTCCTCCTTTCATGGATTAATTTTGCAAGATTAAAAAGGTATTAGGTTTACAGAAATACTAATCTGGATTATTTGAAGGAAAAAGAATAATAAACTCCATTGACACCTTGCAACACTTGAAGATTAAATCCATTGGCACCTTGATCAATATTTCTACCTTAATGTTGTTCTAGGTACTTTTTCAAGAACATTTTTGTAAATTACATTCCGAACATAATCAAGTTCTTCAAGTTGCCATTAGAGGTGACTTAAAAGAACTATTTCTAACGATGTTATCTTCAGGATACTGTTCATCAATGGTATTTGGGAAGTAATCGTGTCATTAACTCTATTAATTTATTGCTATCTATTTTATTACTGTAGCTTTAAATTACTTTTTTTGGACCAAGGAAAGAAAACTAAGAACAGCAACAGACTTAAGTTAAAAAAAAAATTCACAACCTTAAATCAATAGAGTTAATCTTTTCGGATTGCTAAAAGTTACTTTTTCATGAGTATGCGTTCTCGAGCACTATTGATGCTAGCAAGCCGATGGAAAAAGATGTCATGTTTTACTTTTGCGAATGGTGGTGGTTGACGAGGACAGTGTTGTACATAAATGCCAGTGCGGATACGGCAGAAGTGATGGTTATGGTAAAGGAAATGGTAACACTAAGGTGTTAGGGTATAGGTGTAGGATTGGTGAACAATTAAGTTCGTAATTCTAATTGGACAAATGGTGAATTTGATTAACTAATAAGTCAAATTTAGATCTTTGACAAAGCTTCACGTTTTGTAAAACATATCCCACAACTAGGAATTCTTTAAGTTTTTGCTAGAAGACGTTTCTCTTCAATCATGTTTTGGTACCCATGAAAAGTAATAAAAAAAACTTTTGTTTGGCCAAGAGTTACTTTCTAGGTTTAACCAATTTGTATTCCAAATTGTGGTCAGAACAATTTCTAAACAATAACTTCGTAGCCCATGTATATATAACTACAATAAAAATTAAAAGGTAGAGTTTATTCTTTTGAATTAGATATATAAAAAATAAGAATCCTATTTGTTTTGGTATTCTTTTGTTTTCTCCTCTATTTAACTCTTTACTATAATTTATTATTAAAAATTCGTAGGTATAATTTATGCAATATTTTAAAACTTTATTAAACTAAGAAACTAATTATACACATTCTAAAACTCTACCTAATCAATATACTTATTCATTAGGCCTTAATTGTGATTATTAAAACCTCAAAAGTACTTTAAAATAATAATATAAAATTTCAAAAATATAAAATGCGAAAATCATACCTTACTTACTAATTCTTTAGTATGATCATTGGCCCGACTTTTCTATTTAACTCTTTACTATAATTTATTATTAAAAATTTGTAAGTATAATTTATGCAATATTTTTAAACTTTATAAAACTAAGAAACTATTATTCACCTTCTAAAACTCTACCTACTTTAACTTTGGATGTGGTAGTTCCTTAACTTAGTTGGTCTCTTTATTTAGAGTCCAAGATTCAAGAATCCTATTTATTTTGGTATTCTTTTCTTTTCTACTCTATTTAACTCTTTACTTTAATTTATTATTAAAAAAATTCGTAGGTATAATTTATGCAATATTTTTAAACCTTATTAAACCAAGAAACTATATATAAACCTTCTAAAACTCTACCTAATCAGTATACTTGTATATTAGGCCTTAATTTTGATTATTATAATCTCAAAAGTACTTTAAAATAAAAATATAAAATCTCAAAAATATAAAAATTATACCCTACTTACTAATGCTTTAGTATGATCATTGGCTTGAATTTTATAAATCTTATAAAATTAAAAAAAAAACAAATCTACTTCTTTTAAAGCTCTACATAATCCAAAAAGCCTTCATTTTGGACTACTAACTTCTTAAAAACACTTAAAATAAATAAAATAAAATCTTGCAAATATAAATAAAATCTCGCAAATGCAAACAACAAAAATCAAGTATAAAATTAATGATTAATCCTTACAAATTAAAAGGTAAGTTTTTCCTAGCGTATATTTTTATTTTTACCTCAATCTTTTACTTATGCAAAACATCATCCTATTTGTTTTGGTATTTTTTCTTTTTAAAGAAATCTTATTTCTCCAAAAGCTTTATTGTAACTTTCATCTTTTTGCACCAATTTTCTTAAAATCTAAGATGTTACGCACAATATGAACAAAATATTTAGAACAAATTATATTGGATCTCCAAGAAAAATTAAAATCGATTGAAGAATAATTTGTGACAAGTTGAGAATAAGTTTGTAGAATAAAAGAGACGAAAAGATATATTAGTTATAAGAATCTTTTACCCTTCATAAATAACTACAGAAAAAAGAGAAACCTGGGTGGCCCTAGGGTGGTAATGGTATAACCGAATTGTCGGTGCTAGATGTGAGAGTGTGAAGGTGGTAATATATGCAATTATGCGAGTGATCAGCCATGCTAATTACGATAGTGATAATTGTTGTGGTAGAATTGGAGTGTTAGTAGTGAGATTTGGATTATGTAGTGACAGCAAGTGGCTGTAGCGGTCTTGGCGTGTAGTTGCTGATGCTTGCGGTTGTGATAGTCATAACTAAACAGTGGTAGTGCAAGAGGTGATGGTTGTTGTTAGAGTTGTTGTAGTAGTAGCACTAAGGTTTTTCGAAGTAATATTAATTTACATTACAATACTGATTGATAAGTTATGATCTAAACTGAATTGAATAAGTGATGAACTTAAAAAAGTTGACGATAGAAACATGAAAGTGCACTGACGAGCAAAAGTTATGATATGGTGAAGGTAACTAACTGCATTTGTAGTGGCAATGATAGCGCTAATTAAAGTATTTAGAAGTACTGTTAGTGTAGTATTCATAGACGGGCCAAGAATACTATGCAGACAAGCGATGAACTAATATAAAATCATAATAACTTTAGGTTAGTTCTACCAGCAACTTGAAAGTGCATAAATTATATCCAGGACTAGAAACAATAATTTTTTTTCCCTAGAATAACTTCTATCTTTCGTTTTTTTATTTTGGTCCCACATTTTGATTCCTTAAAGTTTCGTTAATTAGGCAAGATGATATTTTTGTGGTTAACCACTTTCTAGCCCATGGCTACACTAATATAATATTTTAATGGTATTTTCATTAAGTCATATTAGCAACACTTTAAATTTTATGTATAGATAGAAACACTTTCAATACTATTTTTCCTTTTCATTATGCACGGGACAAATAACATACACAAAGAGTTTCTCATGAAGAAAGAAGGTGAGTGAATTTGACATTTATGCTTATAGGAAGACTGATGTTCATATACATTATCAGTAAATAAGTTATAACACTCTTTACTAGATTAAACTCACAATAAATCGGAAGTGATGGTAAAAATAACTGATTTTTTTTAATCATATTGGTTCCGGATTATCATTAATACATACTAACGATTATATCTAAAAAGCTCCAAATATTAAACTAAAAAGTTTAAATTCAGTTAAATAGTAGTACGAGATTGTTGTCATATGTCGTCGCGAAACGTTAATGAAAAGGCATCCTAAGTTTATAAGACTTTTAATTGTAACGTTCACATTTTATTAAACTCACAATAAATCAAAAGTGATGCTATAAATAACTGGCTTTTTTTTAATCATATTGGTTTCGGATATATCGTTGATACATACTAACAATTATATTTACAAAGCTCCAACTATTAAAGTAAAAAGTTTAAATTCAATTAAATAGTAGTACGAGATTATTGTCATATGTCGTCGCGAACGTTAATGAAAAAATATCCTAAGTCTATAAGACTTTTAACTGTAACGTTAGAATCTTATTTGTGAGTAAAAACTGATCATATTAAATCATGCATTCTACATTTGTTGCTAAGGTATGCTTTTATAATGCTAATTTTTCAAAAGTTTGATTCAAAGGCAATCTTCTATATAGTAAATTTTCTTTCTTTTAATTCAAATAATAACAATTATAAACAATCTATAAAAACACATTATAAAAAATACTTTTAGAAAGTTAGGAAAATTCATAGTTATAAAATATATATAGAAATAAATATTAAATAATATTTGAGAAATTAAAGAACGCCCCGTGAGTCTCTTAGCTAGTTGTTATTAAATAAGCAAGAATTGTTATCAAATGAGCAAAAACTATCCCCAAATCCCCAAATAATCTAATGTTACGATTTTTCAAAACCAACAATGATTTGCAAAAATTGAGTGGTTTTACGGGACCCACCTATGTGACACATCTTCGCTTATTCGTTATTCCATCCGTCCCACACAGTGTTATTAAAGGCGCAGGCGCACCTAAGGCGCAAAAGGTCCCTGGAGCCTAGGCGCAAGGCGCAGGCGCGCGCCTTTTCGAAGCGAGGCGCAAAATTAAAATAAATATAAATAAATAAATAATAGTGCATTAAAACAATAAAATTACATTTAAAAAAATATTTCTTTTTCAGTTCACATCCCCATACACATCCAAATTTGTACATATGTTTTAAGTCGTTCACATCCCCATTTTATCGATAATGAGCGTATTAAATAATATCCTCATTTTATGATTAAAAATCTATTAACGACAAACGAGAATATAAAAAATACACATGACGTGAAAAATAGACAATTCTTATTTTTGAAAGAGCTAATAAAAATGTCACTAAAAGCATATTTACAAGCTTTTTTTTTGTTGAGATTTGTGAGAACTATAACCATAAAGGTGTAAATACGTGGTCAATGAAGGGCATATCTGAAGTTGAAGGTACAATAAATGGAGAACTACCGGCAGTTCACTTTACACGAAGCTCATCACAGAGCTTGATGTGCTCAAAGACTGAGGCTCCAGAGAGAAATGGGATGTTTCCATGGGTGGTTGCCCCTCTCTGTCAAAGATGACCTTCATCTGAGCCCATGATTTCATCATCGTCTCTGAAAACCAACAGCCCATTTCTCTCTCTCTCTCTCTGTGTAATTCTATAGAGATACAGAGAGAGAGTGATATCTATCTATATATATATATACATACATAAAAAAACAGGCGCAAGGACGAACAGGGACTGAGTGAAGGAGGGAGGGGGAGAGGGAGAGGGGGAGAGAGAGAGAGACCAGCGGGGTTGAGGCATGGAGTAGCGGAGTAGCAGCGGCAAGAGCAGCGCCACGGCGTCGACAGAGGCAGCGGAGCAACTAGCAGTCAGCGGCGGCGGCGAGGGGACAAGCAATGGCAGCGACGACGGCCACCGGTCACCTGAGCAAGGACGAACTGTCGCACGCAGAGTGAAATTGATTTGGATTTGGGGATTTTAGACTTTGGGAGCAAGGATGAACAGGCGCAAGGACGAACAGGCTCCTAGCTTCGCGCCTCCCGCCCCGCTATGCGCCTAGCGCCTGGGCGCCTAGGCTCACAAGGCGCGCGCCTAGTTGAACGCGCTGTGCCTAGCCTAGGCGAGGCGCGGGTTGTGCGCCTGAGCGCGCCTTGCGCCTAGGCGCGCTTTTAATAACACTGGTCCCACATAAATCGCTCAGTTTGACTTTGCACCTATATTAAAGATTTAAGTTATATATTGTGTATTTCTCATTTTACCCTTTAGAGAGAGGGAGAAAAGAATGAGTTAGAAGAGAAAAGATTGGTTGGTGGAGTGTTAAATGTAGAGAGATAAATAGAATAAGAAAAAAGTATAAAAATGACAAATATGTAAAAATACTTACAGAACTTTTTTTTATTTGGAAGTGATCAATTTTTGTGGGATGGTCCAAAATAGAAATATGATCAATATTGTGGGGGCGGAGGGAGTAATAGGTTTTTGGTCATTGAGCAGTAAAATTTGGTTGTTTCGTAGTAAATTAAGAACAAACCATTAGAATTGCACGAGAGAACATTTTCAAAAACTCTAGTCGTGGTACAAGTTTTTTGTTTAACTTACGAGCAATTCTTTCTTCTGATGAGTAAGGACTAGAATTTCAATTTTTTTTTGAATTGTTCATCTTACATGATGTGGCAATGACAACTTTAAAATGTCTAGGGAACTAGGTTCTTGTGAAGTACGTGCGCCACATAAAATGGGATCTCTAAGGCCACGTTTGACACTCTTTTTTTACCTCTTTTTTTTTTCAGTTTTAAAAATTGAAAAAATACCGTCGTAGATGATCATGCTATGTGAACAAAACCAGAGGTATACAAGATTTCTCAGGTCTGATTCAAAAGTGGAGCTCAACTGTGTTCTTCTTACCTTTTTGGTTTGCATGTTCTATTAGATTCTAAGATGGCAGTGACTAATGCAATAACTTGGCCAAGAGGATGCCCACAATCTCAAACACAGAACCAAGTTACATAACTCATCACCATAAAGGATCTCAAGAAATTTTGGACTGAACAGTCAAATTTATAATTACTCAGTATCACGAAGGTATTCTTACAACGGACTCGATTATACATGTGAAAATACATACATGGAAGTATTTCAGAAACCAGAGACAACTCCCTGTACGCGAACTGGTAGGGTAGTTTTATTTTCCTCCAAGAAGTAGAAAACAAATCAATTTTACAATATAACTCAACATACAAGTATAAAACAAGAGCGCAGTACCCAAGTACGCTTTATTATGCAGAGATCAAACAATGGCATATGAACAATAATATAACAAACTCGCAGAAAAATTGGGAACCTTTTTGAAGCGGGACTACGGTTTTGATGTTGGAGTTGATTTCTTCATAGAGTAAATCTTCTCGCTTTCCATTCATTTATAGTGGTGAACCCTCGAGCCAGGAGTGATTTTTATCACTCCAGAGAGTCAACAACGCCTTCCACAAAAGTGCTGCAATAAAATTCTTGATATGGGGCCTAAGCATTTACAGCAACAATCACGTCAGGGCTCGCCATGATAAATCAGATCTTTGATGCTGCATTCAGATTTTTTGCTTCGCAGGTTTATGCTTGTCATAATTTGAAGGTGCTGTTTTACTTCCCATCGGGACTCTCTTGGATACTGCAGGAGTAGAACCACTGGCTGCACTTCTCTCAGCAATTCTCCTCTGTCGCTCAGTGACTAGTTCTTCCATTTTCTTTCGCATCTCTTCTTCCTGCTTACAGGTATGCATCAATACAAGCACAAAAAAATAAAAATAAATAAAAGGGCAGCAAGGAAGGCATAGTCAACGTTAATTGTACCCTTTCCAGTTTACTCTTTTGAGTTACGGGCCTACTTTTAGCAGATGGAGATGATGTCTTGCTCTTAGCCAAAATGTCATATCTGCTTGTTGGAAAAGATCCTCGCAAAACATTAGATCTCGCTCCTTTTGTCACGTTATTTGTTCCGGGACCTACAACCTTCTTACTCTTATTGCTTCTACTATTCACCGGAACCTTCTCCTCTGTGTCATCGTTCGTTTCTTTAGGGGCAGAGTTTTTATCAGCTTCTCTGAAAGAAACCTCAATTCCAAAATCCATTTCCGGTGTCCAAGATGCCCTACTAGACTCCACTCCTGATTCTCGTGCAAGCATCACGCAGAGGTCATCAGGCTCGTTGGCATCAGAGACTCCATGTTTGACGTGTGAAACATCTGCGAAACCAGTTTCAGGAGCTGGACTAAAGCCTGCAACCATGCTTATGTCTGTTTTCCATTGAGAATCGTACTGATCATCAATGGACGACTGGGTTTGTATCATAAACGAATCATCTATTGGATCGACGTTTTTACTTGTTTGTGAGTGAGAGCGGTCACCCTCCATTGATAAAGAATGATTTCCATTAAAAACTGCTTGCTCAATGGATGTTGAGTGGTTGATTACAAAACAATCTTCACCGTTACTATTTCTGATTATGGATGACTCTGGCACAATATCAGACAGGGTTCTTTGCAAATTGCTCCCTGATTCTTCCAATCTGCCTGAGATAATCAACTGGGCATCTGGGGAATCCCTCATCTTTGTACTTGGACGGAAGTTTTCACCATTGGAAAAATCATCCAAGATAATTCGCCTTTCATTCCCTTCGACTCTCTCTGTCACAACAAAGGAGTCGGTTGTACTTGTTCGTTGCATCGTGACTTTTTCATCTTCCAAGTCAATAGCGTGACCTATTGCAACTGAAACCCCATCATTAGAACTTCTTATCGCACTATGTTCGTCTTGACTATCCATTGGTTGTTGCTCTCTAACCATATCAGGAGTCAACTCCTCATCCCTAATCAGAAGATTTTGGAAAGCATCCCAGTCGCCATTTTCTTTCCCTCCCTCTGATATATTTGAAGCTAGGTCCTTCTCAAGATCGTGGTTGGAAGAACCATTTGATCCTCTTTTCTTGTTGTAGTGGGATTTGGACTTGTGGTGTTTTCCAAAAGATCCAACTGCATCATTTATTGTCTGCTCAATGGAATCTTCATCACTCAACTGATTCTCAACTGAAGAAGAGTCATCAAGTACTTCGTCCTTTTCTCCATTTCTCCTCTTTGAGGTAATGTAGTTAATGTTACGGATCACGACTGTTTTTGTGGACTTCTTCCTATTAGAGGAATGCTTTCTGTCATGTTTTGTAGTGGCATCTGAATCGCTTCCAGAGTAAGAGTCGCTGGATTCATTTTGCTGATCTTCTTCAGCAGGCTCAGGTCCTACTTTGCCATTCGGGACTTTCTCCTTTTTCCTTGAAGATGACTTATGGTGTCGAGGACCATGGCCAGATTCATCCACATGTGGACGCCAACCCATGTTCCCTGAATAATATGGTGGTACAGGGTGCATACCAGGAAAAGGGAAACCTTGATATTGAGGAACTTGTTGCACAGAGCTCTGAAAATTGTACATGTACTGGGGAATCTGGTTCGGCCATGGCATCTGTGCCTGGACTGTTGCTGGAATAGGTGGTACCTGATCGTTATCTGCATGTAAATTGTTTGCATTCCAGGAAACTGATTATATATTGGAAGTATGAAGCCAAGCATGCTCTTAAATTATACGAAGCATGAAAATTACTGTTGCATGACCTATGTTATGATTACAGAAAATGAACATTTGCATCTAAACAGACAATTTAAGCATATTGTATTCTGAAGAGGACCAGAAATCTCAGAGCAATGGGAAAACAAAAACCGGTACAAAATAGCCTCAAGTACTTCTGTTTAGAGAAAATACTCAGGGAACTGCTCTCTATTATTACTCCCTTTTCTAACGTAGTTTGGAGATGTATGGCTTGAAACTTAAATCAGCTGCTTCAGGCGTGACAGCACAAAATTTCTAGGAACCCTACCATCGTAATTGTCACCTATCAGTATCTACCAAGACCGTTAAAAGACATTTTTTTAGAGGTCCACAAACACATACCAACAATGTTGGAAAAGTCCTTGTTAGTTTATTAGAAAGGAAACCTTATGCTGAATAAATAAATGAAGCACCTGAGGTTTGCTCTTCACATGACCTGGATAATAATTAAAAATGATGCTGAAGCAACTGATTATACTCGATTCCTTTGGCCACTTTGAACAAAGACGTGCCAGGAAGTGAAAATCAGAACTTGTTTTTCTTTTTTCCTCTTGTAGAGAAAATGTACTAGCTGGACATGAAAGCCCCCTACATTTATAGAGGAGAGGTTGTATGACCCTAGAATATGACCAGAGCATGCTGGCCGCAGCGTCATTCTCCCCACTAGTTTTCGTAATTAATCAAAACATACAAGTAAAAAGAATATTCAAAGATTGAAAAAGTGAATACCACCTTTGATGCCGTCTAAATTGGCCCGAGTTGAGTCATCAGTAGAGCCATTTGGTACAAGCGTGCCAGTAGAGACACCATTACTGTGAAAATTTAACATGTTAATATGACTTGGGGCACTACTTTCAGATGTAAGTATAATTCCAGATGTCCCCGAGTACGAGAGTTCTGAAGGAGAGCATGCTGCCATTGCTGCTAATTCATCCATCCAAAGACCATCTGTGTTCTTCTTCTTGCACAGTTCCTTGAAATCAGTGCAAGCTTGCCTACATAAAACGAACAGAAAAGGTGATCTCGAGAGTAGAAACTCAACCTGGGTCAGACAGGACCTTATATGTCAGCATTTGACATGAGCTTCATTTATCTCAAAGTCCATAATTGCATGCTAGTACTACTTATGTTTGTTAAGCAAATTTATTGTTGCAAATAACTGAAATAAGTTAGATGATAAATTTATGAAACATGCGAAAATCACAAATTAAGGCAAGCTTAAGGTGGTTCGAACCAGCTACCCATTAATACCTTAGACGTGACGCCCCAAAATAATCTGCAAAAGAAATGAGATCAGCCATATTCTCCATTTCAAACCCAGCTACGAGGGCACGGGCATAAGCCATAGCTTGCTCTTTCCGGAGCAATGCTTTTCGAGTTTCCAAGAGACGTTGAAGGCGAACCCTTGCAAAGACAACTTGATGAGTCAATACTGCTGAGCAATTCAGAAAAAATAAATACCAAATGCAATCATTCAACGGTAAGATGGTTTACTTGGAATTTTCTTCTTTCACAACGTCGTTGATTCCATTTTCATCTTTTAACTAAGAGGAACATCAAGCAGTAAGTTTTACTTTGATATGGATTCTGATAAAAACATATCAAAGAATTTGTAATACGCACAAACAGTACCTTTGAGGAATCGGTTGACTTCTTAGTGATCGCATCAACAGCTGGCAAGCTTCCCACTAAACAAAAAATATTGATGCGTTTTAAATTTGGGATGCATAAGATGGGGATGACTTGCAAACAATCACAGATGCACAATGTTCACCAGGAAAATATTTGAAATGTACTGCTTTACTTGTACTTATTTTTAAGAAAGGTCAAGGTTTCTCATTAACAAGAGAGCTTACAAGGTTTTTCATTAATAAACTCGAACAGAATAAAAATGATGGATTCGGGCTGAAACGGAAGTCAATTTATTTCAACAATGTGGACTAAAGCTTTTAATAAAACTAAGCTCCAAGCATACCTTGCTCTGCATGAGCTGCTAAATTGGTGTTTGTTAACTCAGTCGATTGAACAGAACTCTCAATCTGCACAATCTCTTTTTCTATTCGTACAAACCTCTCAAGAATTTCAGGCGTGCTTATGAAGCGAACAACTCTGCCACAAAAAGGGAAATGGCGGGAACAAAACAGATTAGCTTCAGTCAAGTATCATCTTACTTATATCCACCCATCTAACTCTTTACACAATAAGTCAACAAAATTGCATGTTGATCTAACACCAAAACAAGAAGAAAGTACTTTTAAGGTTGATCAGAATACCAGACCTATTAATCTATTAAACATGACAAAACTCTGGAATAGTTTGGCATCAGAGTGATTTGATTCAGAAGTCATTTTGGGTGAAAGTATACAGCACATAACAAGCAAAACGAGATAAATCCAAAGCTTGGAGAAGGAACTTGGGTAATGTTTGATACTTCAGTTAATACATAATGACTAAGGTGCTTACGAAGTATCACATAAGGTTCTATTTTCCCATAATCATCAAAGATCAATTAGTGGTGCCATACCATTGCCACGCGGCGCTCCCAACTATTATGTTCAATGAACTTAACATTTAACATTTGTCCTTCCTGCCTCCTAATTTTATTGAATCTGATGGATCACGGACCGCTAAATAGTAGAAAAAATCCGGCAAGTCAAGGAATGCAGTAACAGTACGCTAACAAACACTCCATAAAATATAAGTAATTTGGTGATAGATGTAGACGGAATTGAACTTCAATCAGTCCAGAAGAAAGGGGTTTTTCTGGAGGTAAACAACTGCTGATTTCCCACTTCAAAAACATTGCCACCTAAACCAGAATCTGCCAATGCTTGGATTTACTCACATTAGCCACTACGACAAAGAAATCGACACAAGTTCCATTATGTACATTGAGAAGAAGAACGGATTTGCTGAATCTTTGAATTATGTCGAAGAACTGATGAGAATCACCACAATACTGCAAAATAAATCTCAGAAAAAATTCCGAGAATTGTAACAATTCAAGAATCACCTTTGAAATGTGGCTTTGGTGAACCAGGAGGTATCGGTGGTGGGCGGACTCAAAGTAATCGAATACCCACCTTTTGGAATCTGATCCTTAGCAAATTTCAAGTGAGAAACGAAGGGTTCCACTAACCCAGAGGCCAATTTCTCATGAATGCCTCCGGAGAATACCAAAAGATCACATCTGTATACATCATGTCAAGAAAACCCAATAAGACAAACTTTATCAGTCTCCTAGAAAGGCCCAAAAAGACCCCATCTTTGCAAATCCATTACACAGAAGATACATGTACCTTGTTCTGGTTGGTGTGAGTTGAAACAGGGCGTATTGAAGAACAGTCGCGGGATCCATACCCAAAAGAGGTGGAGAGAGAGAGAGAGGGATTATGAAGTTGATGGATTTAGCTCACTGAATGGAAATTTCATGTTTCCCTTTTTGTTGGAGTGTCTCTTTCACAAACCCTTTGATCTGAACTGTAGATGAGAGGGAGCCAGCAGGAGCTGATGAAGCAATGCACATGGGTAGGGAGAGTGAAAGAGCGTCTGTGAGCTGAGAGCCTTTTCCTTGAAGATTTGAATGTGGGGTCCGCAAACCATGCCTTCTCCACTCTCTCTCCCAATGATGTTATGTTACTCTAAACCATAATAATTCTATCTGATTAGCAAAAAGTAACAAATAATTATAGAAAAAACACAATATTTTGGTGATTTGAGAATGATTGTGGTGATTTGAAAATGATTGTGGATGAATATTACTTTCACATCTTAGAAGGCTAATCTTGAATGAGATGTATGCGTTGTTACGTACAGTTTGTGATAACGCATTGTTGTACAAAACGTCATCGTAAATGAGAAACAAACAAAATAGAAATAACAAACGCGTAATCAAATTTGTTTATTCTACTTAAAGGTTGATTGAAAATACTTTTGGTCGAGTAATTTTTCTACTTTTTCCTTATTTATTATCCTCACTAAATATTTTTGTATTAATGTAATGTCAATCCAACATAAGTACTTCTTATTTGTTTAATGTTGTTAATAGTTGCGTTGCATGAATAAATGGATAGAGCCTTGTGACTTAGATTAAGTATTGGGAATGAAAAGCAATGAGCTTTTGTTCTTAATTTGAGTGATTCCCATGATCTTATTACAGGTGAGTCTACGAAAAGAATTTTATTATGTGAAACAAAAAAATAACATTGTTATCGTAAGAATTGCAAAACCTTGTGGAAATCCTAATATCCGTACAGAATTTATAGTCGACTCTTACTTATCTGTCTCAAACAATTTTTTGTACCATAAGTAATTAAGTAGACTAATTGGACTTTTTCTCTTCAAGAGTGACATGTTGTAACGTTTTTACTATAGTCTCATTTTGAAATATGCATGTCAGACTTGGAGTAAGGTAAATTCACCTCTCATACATTGAGCCCTCCTCTTTCATATATTGACTTAGGCATCGGAGATTTTCCGTTGGACCCCCTTCACCCAGAGCGTCATCATGTCTTGTTTTTACTGTACAGATCTGTTCGTGAGCTCTCTTCATCCCTCCAGATTTTATCCACGACAAAAATAAGCAACAATAAAGAAAGGAATTAATAACTCCGCTCTAAAAATTGAACAAACTCATTAAATTTTGTCTCACCTTCCATTGGTAGGTGGAAAATGAATTGACATTTGAAATAATATTTCAATTTCAGTAGAATTGGAATTAGAATTAAGAAAGAATTTCAATTTTGTTTCTTGGATGCAATCATTGAAAGCTTTGGAAGTGGACCGCCACCCTCCAGCATTTTTGGGTAAATTAGAGAAACATTCCTGTAACTGGCAGTCAGACTTCGTTGGCATTGAACGGTGGTTCGGCGAGGTTTCGGTCACTGAAAGTCAAACTTCGGTGACTTGGTGGTCGGGCAAGGTTCCATCCAAGCCCAACAGTGGCCCAACGTGCTTCCAACCATACTCGGCGGTGGGTAATGGGGCCCCATTGGTTGGTCGGGCTCATCCTTTTTAGGATTGTTATTTGTTTTAGCTATATAGAGATAAGGAATTACAATGGAAGTAGACCAAAATTGAAATCTCAAACCAAAATCGAGTGTCCAAACAACTTACGGAGTAACAAATAAGATGCCAATTCCAAGCTTAGTTCCACAAACCAAGCATGTCCTAAGAGAGATACATCCACCTACATTCTTAGTGGTCCTAAAGCATGGCACTGTGCATCACCTTGCTAACTCGATCTAGGGCTTCCAATTTACATTTCACTCTTTTCTCTGAATATGTTTCCGGTGTTATTTATAAAATAGTAATCGTATATTTTGATAACTCCATTGGAGTCGTCAAAATTCCCACTCAACCTCGAGCATGGAATTGGTCTTGAATGCATGATTGGATAAATTCAAATTTGCTCTCTTTTTTCGTAAGGCGATTGTATTATAATCTCAAATCGGAGCTCAATTCCTTTGGAATGACGTACTTATTGAGCTCAATTAGAACACTTCCACACCTAAAAAATGCAACTCCAAATTATTCCACGAAGAAGTCGGACCTGTCGGATGCCTAACGCAGGTCAACGAATGAAACCTTGCCGAAACCAATAACAACCAAGAATTCGAGGGTAAACTATTAGATTCCTTCCAACAGCCACACAAATCATATTTGTTAGGAAATCCATGTCTGAACGGTGTGATATGTACCTCAAACTAATATGAATCCCTTTGCAACTTCAAATATTCAAAAAATTGCAATTGAAATACAATCGTAATCCTAAATTTCAACCCACTTGTAAATGGAGCCCTTAATAGCGTATTTTGTACGTATAGGATACATTTCTTGAGAAACAATGATTGGCCTCAAGAGATGGCCAGACAAGCCGCCAGTACATGATTGAAATGTGGGGATAGGTTAGTTGGGCAGTCTATGTTGTTGTTGGATTTTATAAATAAAAGATAGCTCCAATTAATATGTCAGTTTGGTGCTATGACTAAGTGGATGCATCTTAGAAATGGGCTCAAATTCCTTTTGCGAATAAAAGTAAAAATCGCTCATTTGTTAGGCCCTTCCTCAGAAAAGATGTATCAATATGAAGTAACCACCGATCAATTTTTTCCCATAACACTAGTCTGTAGCAGTGACCTCTCGGAATTGATAGTGAAGTTGTTTACAAAAAAGCGACTGCAGGTTTTTAAAAAAATTAAATTAGACCTGACAAAATGGGCGGGCGGCCGGGTGGGCGGATTTGAGGAAAGTGCACGGGGTGATGGGAAAAGTGGGCTATGGACCATATGACCCCATTCATATTGGGCCTAATAACCCAACCCAGGCCCCACCCATTTAGGCTTGGCACACCCTTGGGTCACCTACTCACTAAAACTCTATCTAGACCATAAATCCTAATTTTGATAACATGCAGAGAGAGATTACACGTAGGAATTAAACAGAAGATGCAATTAAGCTGGGCTGGGCGCGGGTCAAATTTTACGGGCTCAACGAAAATGGATCCGTACCTGCTAATTGATGGGACCGCCAGCTGGGTTAACGGGTCCTGGGCCCATTTTGCCGGGTCTAGTTTAGGTGACGACGGTTTGATAGTCTTATTGACTGCCTTGGAACTAATTGTAGGCTGTCTTCACTTTTGTGATGCAATTTTCTTGGACACATCACAAGGCACTTGTTTATGAGAAATTGAGGTTGAAAAGGGTTTAGGATAAGTGTAAATAGGTGAGTATCGCATCATTTGAGAAGTCTTGTTTAAAAATATGGATTAATCTTACTAGTTGGGGTGGGACCCGAGAAGATATTGCATCGGTCTATGAATCACATAGGATCGCTCGATCAGGAAGAACATATGTAATAGTATGATGGACTACGGGAGACATAGGTTATTATACAATATATTAGACGATTTTAAATGGTCTCGACCATAGATTTGGAACCACTCGATATTTTCTAGTCAAACTTCGCAACAGAACTGCGAATGTATGTTTTGAGGTCAGTCACCGACAATTGACGCCAATCTGGTTTTGGGATCGGCTGACACAGTGGTCGTAAAAATGAAACCCTAAAACCGTTCAAATCAATTGCAAACCCAAAAAAGTTCCTACAATCCGTAAGTACATCAAAAGTTGGCATCATATATCGGAATCGTTCAAGTATCAACAAAACTCCAATCTAGAACTCAAATCGGTTGTGAAATGCTGAAAAACAAAAAACGAAACAAGACAATCTTATCCAAAAATACAAATGCATAATCTTTGAGAAGTAATAGACCCTATGCATTTCCCTTTTACCAGTTTAGTGCAAAAAAAACACAAGTCCCTTGACTAACCATATTCCATAAGCAAAGATCAAACATTATACGTTGCCTAAAAATGCCCGAAAATACTAAGGTGTAACTTCGACTCCGAAAGAAAAGTAGAAAAGAAAAAAGAAACAAAGGTAAACGAAAAGGGACAAAGGAGCCCTAAGAAGAATAGGAAGGAAAACATGACAGATAGCTTTGCTTGTCGTCAAAGGTTGGTATAAAGTTGTGGCAAAAGCTTGTCTCCTTCGTGGGCTTTATAAAATCTTGGGTCAAATACACGTAGGTACCCTAAAACTACCACAAAGTCTCACTTGAGGGTCCCAAAGTTTAATTTTTACACATAAGGGTCTGCAACTACAAATTTGCAATAAGTAAGTACATCCGTCCAAATTCCTAACGATCTAACCCTTTCCGTCAGGGGTAAAATTGTCCGGACAGGTTTAATTTTTTTTTCTCTTCTCTTCTCTTCTTCAACTTTTCTCTTATCTTCTTCTTTAATTTCTTTTTACTTCTTCTTCTTCAAAGAGACACAAATCACAACATCAGCAGATCGCCCTCACCACCGCACCACCAAATCACAACCACCAGTCGGCATCACCACCGCATCATAGCAGCGCCACCGACAGACGTCTAACACCGGTCACACCACCAGTCGAACCATCGACCACCAATGTCGTCGTCGGTGATCTCTCTCAAAACCAAGAACAAGCCGTTGCCGGGCCACCCCAGCGCCACCACCATCACATTAAAGTTAAAATCGACCGGATCTCAGCCGGTGTAGACCCGTCGTGAGCCAACAGGGACACGATCTAACATATTTGGTTGCTCCAATCCTCTGTAGTCCGTCCCTTCAGCTTTCGGTACCGAAACCATCACACCACCCGCCGAACCATCGACCACCAATGTCGTCGCCGGTGATCTCTCTCAAAACCAAGAACAAGTTGTCGTCGGCACACCTCAGCGCCACCACCATCGCATTAAAGTTGAAATCGGCCAGATCTCCGCCGGTGTAGACCCGTCGTGAGCCAACAGGGACACGATCTAACATATTTGGCTGCTCTGATCCTCTGTAGTCCGTCCCTTCGGCTTTTGGTACCGAAACCATCACACCACCCGCCGAACCATCGACCACCAATGTCGTCGCCGGTGATCTCTCTCAAAACCAAGAACAAGCCATCGCCAGCACACCTCAGCGCCACCACCATCGCATTAAAGTTGAAATCGGCCAGATCTCCACCGGTGTAGACCCGTCGTGAGCCAACAGGGACACGATCTAACATATTTGGCTCCTCCGATCCTCTGTAGTCCGTCCCTTCGGCTTTTGGTACCGAAACCATCACACCACCCACCGAACCATTGACCACCAATGTTGTCGCCGGCGATCTCTCTCAAAACCAAGAACAAGCCGTCGCCGGTGCACCTCAGCGCCACCACCATTGTATTAAAGTTGAAATTGGCCAGATCTCCGCCGGTGTAGACCCGTCGTGAGCCAACAGGGACACGATCTAACATATTTGGCTGCTTCGATCCTCTGTAGTCCGTCCCTTCGGCTTTTGATACCGAAACCATCAACCGATCAACAAACCCAGTGAGATACCGCCGATCTAGTGGGCCTTGGCGATGGGTCTGGCCGGTGGGTTAGGTGATGGAGCTCCGGCCAACTTGTGGTCTGGATCTTTGGGCTGGATGGGGAGGAGAGAGGTGAAATTTTGAAGAAGAAGAAGAAGAGAAAAACACCCAAATATGGAAACCCAAAAATCCCCCTGACGGAAAAGCCTCAATCGTTAAGAAAGTGGACGGAAGTCCTTATTTATTACAAATTTGGAGTTACAGGCCCTTATGTGTAAAAATTAAACTTTGAGACCCTTAATTGAGACTTTGTGGTAGTTTCAGGGTACCTATGTGTATTTGACCCTAAAATCTTTCTCGGAGGTTTAAACACTACTAACTCATGTCTTGCCATAACTTTTTCTTTTAGTTGGACGGTTAGAGATATGCTCAGGTCAACTTTAGCGTCAACCTAGACTAATTAAGTTCCATCATCGGACGATCATAAGGGCGTACCTCCACATCGGCTTGGTGTATTCAGAGGAATATCTTCGGGCTAACTTTAGCGTCAACCGAGCCTAAGTTCCATCATTGGATGATTTTAAGGGCACTGCCCCCACATCGGTTTGGTGCATTCAAAGGAATATTTTCTTCTGGGTGCTGGCCCCAAGGTTTAAACCCAGGAAGTCAAGGTAGAGCATACTTCCTTGACCACCAGACCAACCCCTTGGGGTTGATCGTGCCCATGACTTATTTAGCTTCAACTGATTGTAGTTTCTTGCTTTAGGTTAGTATTTTATCCTTTGCTACGGCAAACTTTTTTGAAATTTTGATGTGGAGGTAATTATAAGACAAGTTCACCGATCGTAAAGTTAGGGCCTATACGTTTACAGAATTTTGTTTTCATTTTTGTAATGATGATGAAAAATATGCTTTTTTCGTTTACTTTTATCTTTTTCAGTTTTGTTTTGGTTAAAAAATTCAAACAGTGGCGAAAATGGTATTTTCACATTTTTCCACTGATTGTATTCTCTGTCTGGACTGTTCACATTTTTCTTTGCAGCCTCTCTGTCTCTCACTCTCTCTCCCCTGCGGGAAGCGTGCCGAACCAGAGGAAGCTGAAGCTCCCAGAAAATCAAATAGGTGCCGTCGAGTTTGATAGTCACCGGGTATGGTGTACATTTTTTTTTAATCTTCCCAAGTCTTTCCAGTTGGAAAGGACACACACAACAGGCCAGAAGGTATGTGAAAGTAGAAGACAGTGGCCATGGAAACTTTCTTCTGTTCTTTCTTTGCAGGAAAAAGAGAAAAGAGAGAATTCTCAATTGAAAGCACATAACAATTCCATTAGAGCAAGACGGATTTTGCAAGGAACTATGCCGGTAGCGATTCTATTATCCCGTTACTCGAATAGGCGTGGGAACAGGGGAAGGGGAAGGGGAAGGGTAGGTGTGGGAACATGGAAGGGGAAGGGAAATGGGGACAGTGGAAGGGAAATGGCAGATGTGGGAACTTGGAAGGGGAAGGGAAATGGGGCCACAGATGTGGGAATAGGGAAGGGGAAGGGGGACGCGTGAAGGGGAAATGTGAGGGGAAGGAGGACACACATGTATGGGTCCACGGAAGCAATAGTGTAAAGAATGTTAAAAAACATACAAGAATGTATCTAAACAAATTGGCAAAAATAGAAATAAAAATGATAAACGTACAGAACAAACTGAAAAAGTGGATACGGAAAAAATTAAAAATATACAATACGATTTTAGAATTGAATACTAAAATCTTGAAAACAAAAACAGAATACAAAACGCAAAAAGTAATTGTGTAAGCGCACGCCCCTAAATTCCTTAAGAAAAATATAACAATCTGAACACTTTGTGAAAGCCGTCAAGTTTGGTCTGGTTGTGACAGTCATCCCTAGACGGGGGAACGAAATAAGCACCATGCGTCTCTATTAGGTTTCCAAAAAACCAGCTGGCTTTCTTTCTCTGTTGGTGTTACACCTTTGCCTACTTTGTTCTGGGAGTAAGGCAACCCTGCCTCTGCTCAGATGTCACTTCCCTATTCGTTCTATGATTCTGTTAGTAAGCCGACTATCAGCTTCAATACCAGATCCATGACTTGACACCTTTTTCTCTTGTTAGAGGAGCTGGTCAAGTAGTCATTCCATCCCAGCCAAACCCAACATGATTACCCTCTTCCTTTTATTTCTTGTCACTATTTTTTCCCCAGTTCTAGCTATGAAAAACTCAGCTGGGAAATGCACCCAAAAAATCACGTGGGACGAAGTGTGTGAACCCTCCATTCAATGAGGATGGAAGTTCACATCTTCCTGTACAAAAAAGAATCAAGGGAGTGGGCTCATACAAGTAGCTGCAGCCCTTCACATCTCCCCTTCTCGTACGTACACACGCTGACAAATTTCTATATCCTTTATCCACTAGCATAGGATGTAAAGCCAACCGTATGATACACCTAAAGTCTTTCCTTCACAAACCATATGTTTGTTTGTGTCCATATGATAGACCTAAAGTCTTTCCAGCTTCAAAAACTATGTGTTTGTGCGTGCGGGTTGGCTTTGTCTAATTGTGGGTTTCCAGATTAGGGTTCTTTAAACCTTGAGGAGGTTTATTTTTTGTTTTGGGTTAAAAAGTGGTATGAAATCGTCATGTATACTGTACTGGTATTTAGCATTAGACTAATTCGAGACAGGAATCACTGTTGTTACTTTCCTTCCCCAAAAATAGTATGAAATTCCGATCAATAATACTGAACGACGCGATATCTATAATTTGCACTTGCCAAGTGTTGCATCAACAAAAGCTCCTGAAAGTGGACACTCCTCTATTTGAGATGCCTCGTATGTCATCTTTTCTGTAACTAATTTTTAAGAGTCAGAACACGTACTTCTCTATAGAGAACAATACTCTAAGACGTGATATTGCAACTGTCTCAAAGGCAAAATGTATTTTTCTTTGCACATGGCACACAGTAGTAACGTGTACCATGACAACTGGTTGATGTGACAATTTTTTATTATTTTCCTCAGAGAGCTTCATAATTCTTGCCTTACTTCAAGTAAAAATGAATAGATTTTATCCGGCGTCAACATTTTTTTTAAAATTATCATAAAAAGCTAATTGCAGATATACAACAAGATTACATGGTTCGATAAAAAACAGGCACCCGTTGGTGAGAAAATACGAGTAATAAACAACACCCTAAAAAGCAATGATAACAAAATACAACTAAAAGCTGAAGAAGAGGAGGAGACCCATCTTCAGCCAAACTGGAGATTGTCTTCGGGGGGTAAACTTGTCTACAAGAGGGGCCGATTTGAAAGTTCCTTTAGTTTTTGAAATTACGTGAAGACCCCGTTTGGTTATGCACATAAAGTTTACGTCTGGTCTCTTAAACTTTCATGCGAGAGAGATGATATCTCGCTCCCGTTCCCTATATTCGGTCATCTCTATTTCGATCCGTGAAAGTTTACTTTGTCGCGGTTTTCGAGCCCTCTGACAAGCCTTAATACAAATTTACTTGACAAAATATTATTCAAGATGATCACCATGCGGCTAATTAAGTTCGAACAACAAGATCTTGTTTTCTTCTCAGTACATAATCTTACCTGTCAAAGTCCAATCCATAACATTTACAGGATTTCTTTATGCTAACTCTCATCTTGAAGCTGACCTTAAAGGATTGCTTATTAGCCTGCTTTGGAGTAGCAGATTATCCCTAACTCATACTCATTTATTAATTTATGAATGACAAACTTATTCTTTCACAAATGCAGCACCTTAGTCAGAAGGATAATGGTCTGGTAGAAGGATAATGGTCTGGTAAAGGATATTCATTTTGCGTTAGAAGATTATCACTTTATCGAGATCAGCTATTGTACAGGTGATTGTTGACAAGATCAGGACAGTAAAGAACGATGCAGAGCAGCTCTTAAATTCGCGATCAACAGTGATAACCGTAAATTCATAAGAAATTCAGATCTAGTTGTAATCTTTTGCAAACTCTAATTTACTCTGTAACTTCTGTTATCAATGTAATATAGCTAGCCTACTCTCGTAATCATGAAACATATGTATATATCATCATTCTTCTGTTTCCTTAAGAAAAAAAAAATCTTGTTTTCATATTGTAATTAGAAATTATGTGTATCAAGTACCTCGGGTGGGGATGGTCAATAGAAGAAGTCCCCAGACCTCCTAGACACGGTATCCATGTACATGCCGGATCTGCTGTTCCTGGGCCGGCCTGAACCGGAGCCCAAGTGGTCTACGGTCTGGTCTCGATGGTGCGTACCACGGCCTCACGATCTTTCCTCCACCTTACATTTGTGACGTGCATATACAGAAATTTCCTGCACTCCCAAGGTTAGGTGGACCATCTGAAAATTACCTAGACGGTGGAGAGTCATTCATGAGAGAATCTTGGGTGAGTAGGTCCGGCTCAATCATGTTAGGACTAATGAGACGACCAATATAAACTTGTACCAATAAAAACTTGTCATCAAATAAAAGTCGGAAGCTATGTTTGTCCGTATAAATTTGTGCACTTTTTTTTTCTTTTTTTCTTTTCTTTAAAAGTTTGTCGGTGAGGTGAACTTACAGCCTAACACGCATGGTACTGAGTCCACCTTCCCGTATAGATCAAAGCATGCCTTCCGTGCTCGACCTAGGAGGTTCGCTAGAAATTATTTTTTCTAACTTAACACATTTTAATTATTTCTCACTATTATGTCGAACATAAAACAAATCAGGAAGATTTAGATGCTATAACACTTCGATGAATCAGAGTTTGAGTAGATGTTTTCAAATGGTATAAAAATGTGCTCGATCCAGCCCAGTGGAGTAGCTTCCGTGCATGGGAAAATTACAAAAAAGTGGGTTTTGGGGTTAAATATTTATGGATGAGGGGTTTATTTTGGAAAATTGTGAAAAAGTGGGGTGACTTTTCAAAATTTCTGAATAAGGGGTAGACTTAAGAAAAAATGGGTTTTTTGAAATCAACTAATTTGGACTTCCTAAATTACTCTTCCTGCCAAAATCGTTGACCACTGTTTTGGTACAAGTCGTTTTCTGCAAGAACGCAAGTACGATTATGCGAAAATACTTGTCAATTTGTGCAGATATTCAAGTTGTTTCTGCCATTTGAACTGATGCAATACTAACTTTGCCTAAATGAATGACTTATATTAGAGCACTCAAAGATTTACCTGATATGAACATGGTGGGGTACAATATACATAGATCTTGAATCAATGTCAGTATACTTTCTCGCTAATGCCTATCAAATTTCACTTGCAAAACAAGCCCACAAAACAAAACCAATATTTCCATACAAAATTTATTTTTTCTCCTAAGTTTTAGACCACTTCATATTCCAACCCAAGAACTCCAAAATCTTCTACCAAAAGTATCTTACTAATGATCATTATTGGCACCATGGAGCACCATCTTTTGTCTATACTGGCGATGAAGGGAACATTGAATGATTTGTTGTCAAAATTGGTTATATGCTTGACATTGCTCCAAAATTTCAAGCACTATTGGTCTTCATTAAAGTATTACCACAAAACTCTCTATAGTTTTATGTATCTCAAAAGTATCTTAGGAAATACAAATTTACAGTCAGAAGAAAATAGAAGTTTAGATAAAACATAATCTGGGTGTTCTTGGAACAGTTTCTTTGGTTGAATGATGTTGATTAAAAGTAATTAGAGTGCTAATGAGATTAGTTTGAGTGATTTTTTAGCATAGGTTTTACGGAGAACCAATGTCATTTGGAAATGACTCCCACAAATCTGCCAAGATTTATGTTCATATCAGGTAAAATCTTTGGGTACTCTAATATAAGCCCTTCTTTTAGGCATAGTTAGTATTACATCAGTTCGAATGGCAGAAACGACTTGTATATCTGCACAAACTGATAAGTATTTTTGCATAATTGTACTTATATTCTTGCAGAAAACGACTGGTACCAGAACAGTGGTCAACCATTTTAGCAGGAAGGATAATTTGGGAAGTTCAGATTAGTTGATTTTAAAAAAACCCATTTTTTCTTAAGTCTACCCATTGTTAAGAAATTTTAAAAAGTCACCCCACTTTTTTATAATTTTTTAAAATAAACTCCTCATCTACAAATATTTTACCCCAAAATCTATTTTTTGGTAATTTTCCCTCCGTGTGGCATTGTAATAAATCCATCTCCCTGGACTGGTCAAAAGCAGGTTATCTATGCCCGGTCGGGGGAATTTGTAAGAAATTAATTGTGTTTTGGTACAACACATTTTCCTCATTCCATTGTTTTGCACTATTGCATGAGGTGACGTCAAAACCCTTTTCGGTTGTTCTTGAGGGTTGCAGGGTTGTGATCGACTTGACCACGTAACTTCGTCATTGTTATCTTGAATAAAATCCACATCCGAAAGATTTGCCTGTACGTACAAAAAGATTTTTTGAGTTGGTGTTTATTTATTGAACATCCGAGCATGCATTTGACCTAGTATGAAAGAGAAGAAAAATAAGCCAGACCAGCTAGCTTCGTATAGTAACGTAACCTCCAAGAAAAAGGTGGACAGGCTTTGTCACCATTAAAGGCGACCGGTGTGAGGTGCCCTACCATTGCCATTTTCAACCAGTCAAGTATCACGTTGTGCATCAACTTAGAGAGTCAGAATTTCACACTAAACTATGTTTCCCATGAAATGCTTTGCTGATCATATGATAATCCCAAATATATAAAGAAGATCATGCTGTCGTTCAAATTTGTCTTCATTTGATGCGACAATTCTTAGATGGTCAAGTCATGAGAATATGTTGATGCAAAAAGAATGATAAGAAAGGTTACTATGATGGGATGGACTTGTTAATTTAATTGCTCCTATTACTGGAATCCTCGTTTACCAGCGTTGGACCAAAGCTGGAGCTTGTATATAATAGGATATTAGCAGCTTTGAATTACTGTTCTTGTACGGCAGAATTATATGTAATTCTGCAGTCTTGTAGCTAGGGGATACTCTTCTTCTCACACGTTGGAACTTGGCAAACCTAAAACTATGTCTGAGGTCATTGTTGTTACTCATTTGATGGATGTGTATGCTTTGAAGGAAGCATAATTTAGAAGAAAGAAAAAACTTGGTGAGATCAAAAGACTACGATACGATTTTAGAGTGTATTTTTTATGCCAGGAAAAGTGGGTTCACAGTCGGCGTGGAGGTGCCATAATGAATGCAGTCCGAGTCAGATGCCAAGTTGATGATGTGGGACACAACAAGGGTGGAGTAAGGGCAGAGACCAAGGGCTTCCCATACAGAGCCTGAGGGTGGCAGTGCTGCGAGGGCGATGGAGCAGGGTGAATACACGACGACAGTCACAGTCCGATGCTTAGGTCCAGAGTCAAGGTCATGTATGTTTCTCTCTTTAGGATTCTAGAGTGAGAAAGTGAAAATGTCAGAGTTTTGTCAAAAAGTCAGAAAATGTCCAACCCTCCAAAATGAATTCTCAAGACCTCTATTTATAGAGGTTGAGATGATGATGTCATTAACCGACACTTGGCCCTCCCCGGGAGTGACACGTCATCGAAGGGTCCACAGTTGTCGGTGCTCCACAGACTGTCGAATCGCATATTCACCCAACTTGCCCCGCACAGCGTCGCTTTGTCTGTATGGAAAGACTGGCTCCCACAACGCCGGTGTGGCTAGAAAACTTCTTGATCTAGCCACCAATCTAAGCCCTTACAAAGTCCCATAGGTCTGGCAGCAGTGGGGAAGACCTGACGCCCAGCTGCCAGGTGGACTAGGCGCGATGCCCTTCGAAGACCTGTTCCTGTCTCGGAGTGACCTGGGGGTCATAGTCCCTAGGGATGTCGATGCGAGCCCCCAGTGCCGGAGTACATAGGCCAATCACGAAGACACCCTGGCGGAGATAGTGTCCCGGAGGAGTTGCCTATCCCGAGGATGAGTCCTTGTGCCGGAGCACTCGGAGCGCGTCAAGGTAGCATCCTAGAGGAGCCGTCTACCCGATGGGCCAAGTAGCATCTCGGAGGAGCTAGCCATCTACCTAGCGGAAGGGGAGTTGAAAAGCTCCCTGGCGGAGATAGTGTCCTGGAGGAGTCACCTATTCCGTAGGCCGAGGTAGTATCCCGGAGGAGGCGTCTACCTAGTAGAAGGGGAGTTGAAAAGCTCCCTGGCAGAGATAGTGTCCCGGAGGAGTCGCCTATCCCTTTGGGTGAGTCCTTGTGCTGGAGCACTTGGAACGCGTCAAGATAGCATCCCGAAGGAGCCGTCTACCTGGCGAAAGGGGAGTTGAAGAGCTCCCTGGCGGAGACAGTATCCCAGAGGAGTCGCCTATCCCCGCAGGATGCTGCATACTTCGGAGAGTGGGTCGAAGCATGTTTCACGACCAAGACAAGGTGCGCATGGTGTGGTGAAAGGATGGACCGATGCAAGGAGCATAGTAGTGTGACAGAGAGCCAGGGGCACGACTGTGTTAGTGGCGCGGTGCATGGGCACGGCAGAGTGCGTATGGTGTCGAGGGCATGTAATGTGACAGGGAGCCCGGGGGCACGGTTGTATCAGTAGCGCAGCGCATGGGCGCGACGGAGTGTGTATGGTGTCCGGGGCACATGTCATGGAGATGGCGCACAGGCGCGGTGAAGTGTGTATGGTGCCCGGTGGCACGACATTGTGACAGAGAGCCTCGGGCCAGGGCTGTATCAGTGGCGCAGCGCATGGGCGTGGCAGAGTGCGTATGGTACCGAGGGCACTGTAGTGTGACAGGGAGCCCGGGGCACGACTGTATCAGTATCGCAGCGCACGGGCGTGGCGGAGTGTGTGTGGTGTCCAGGGCACATGTTATGGAGATGGCGCACAGGCGCAGTGAAGTGTGTATGGTGCCCGGGGGCACGATATTGTGATAGAGAGCCTCGGGGCAGGGCTGTATCAATGGCGGGACGCATGGGCGTGGCGGAGTGAGTAAGGTGTCGGGGGCACGTCTGTGTTAGTGGCGATAGCATGGGCGCAACGGAGTGCGTACAGTGCCGGGGCACGGTAGTGTGACAGAGAGCTCGGGGGCACGGCTGTATTAGCAGAGCAGTGCACGGGCACGGCAGAGTGTGTGTCTTGGTGATGGGGGTCGCGGAGTGACGTCTGAGCGACGGGGGTCACATAGTGACTTTCGGGCGACGGGGGTCGCGGAGTGACGTCTGGGAGACGGGGGTCGCAGAGTGACATTCAGGCGACAGGGGGTCGCAGAGTGACGTCCAGGCGACAAGAGTCGCGGAGTGACGTCAGACCCCTTGAAGAGTAATGAAGATGCTAAGTATGGAAGCCAATGCCAACCCTTGGGGGAGGCCAAGGCCGATCCCCAAGGGAGGCCGAGGTCGACCCCAAGGGGAAGGCCAAGGCCGACTTCCTTCGGTAAGCTCCAAGGTGCGCCGATGGCGATGGGCGAAGTGCGACGGTTGGAGCATGATGAGTAATCGTGCAAGGATGAGTTTCTTGATGACGAAGTTACGGAGAAAAAGTGAGAAGTGCACGTGACTTGTGCGTGCACCTTTGACCGGTTAGAATCGTTAAATATTATCTGTTACTTGTGCGGACGTGTTATGTAAAATGAGACCCCCAGTAGGCCTTTGAGTGCGATCAGAATAGGTTGGGAACAATTTTTTGCAGGTTTTGTCCTAATATCTATGTATAATATACTATTGAGGGAGAACATCTTTATGTAAAGTCTTTTTTGAAACTTTGAACCGAATATACTCTTTCAAAATATAGTAACTTCATATTAAAAACATAGATAATCAAGATCATTTTCGGAAAAATTTCAACATTAATTCAATAAATAACTGCTCGACCCCACTACAACTAAAACTTCTTCTTCATCCCCTTTATATTAACCGTCAAACAATCTAACTCTATTTCTACTGTTCCTTCCCTCTGTCTTCATTTTCATAATAAACTCATTTTCCTTATTATGTGCTTATTTTTTGGGTCACGTTTATATGTTTTTGTTAATTGCACATGTTTATATGTTATTATCAATAGGATGGGAAAGTTGAAGGGAGCATGAATTTCATTTTTTGACGGTGAGGAAATTATCATTTCTAAAAGGAAAAGGATTTGGTAACCTGATGTAATTAAATAATTTTGAGAACTTTTAAAACTTGTCACAATAAAATGAAACGAACGTTTTGAGAGAAGAACTTGTTATCGCTTAGTTTCAGCCTTGAAATGCAATTAAAGACCTGGGAATGGCAGCAGGTTTGTATTTTAAGCAGATAATCAGCGTGTTTGAAGGATTGAACACTTTGCCACAGAAGGCCTAGAGAGTCAAAATGTTCAAACCCTTTTACTCTTTTCCCTGTTTGCTTAATAGTCAAAACCTATTACCAAGTATTTTCTTAGGGTCCAATATTTGATCCATACAGTGTACAATTCAATTCTTTCCTTGAAAAAACTAGAATTCAAGATGGTCTTAAAGTGAAACCAAATCATGGGGGTTCAATAAATACCCGATGAAGCTTGTTCAAGGTTGAACATATATATGCAAATCCATTGAAGCAAAATAGGAGTATACATTACTTAACAAGAAAATAGTACCATCCTTAAAAAAATTGCCATGCAACGTGCATCATCTGCAGCCAGAAACTCCTGCCAGAAAATTCTCCACCGCCGGAATCAAATTCAAACAACTCGTAAACTGCCATGCGACGTGTTCATCAACCACCGTGGGATTGACACGAAAAGGAACGTAGCCGGTTTACTTTACAACCAACTCGCTAGCCTTCGGCTCAGACCTTTCTTGGACAGCAAGAATATGAAGCCGGGCGACAAATTGTTCGATCACATAGACGCGGCGATAAGCGGTTGCAAGGTAGGGGTTGCCGTGTTTTCACCTCGTTATTGTGAGTCGTACTTTTGCCTGCATGAGTTGGCACTCATCATGGAGACTAAGAAGAAAGTTATCCCTATTTTTTGTGATGTAAAGCCATCTGAGCTTCGCGTTAAGGACAATGGAAGCTGTTTAGCTAAGGATCTGCGAAGGTTTAGATGGGCTCTTGAGGAGGCAAAGTACACGGTCGGCTTAGACTTTGATTCTTCGAGAGGGTAAGTGCATCAGTATATTCCTCCATATAAAGATCATGGAGCTAACCTTGAAAATTCTTATTTGCAGAGCTGATCAAATAGTGTCAAAGCAAGTACAACATTAATTACTTAAAAGCCTCTAAAGTGAACATTTTTCAAGTTTATTTCTTACTTTGCAAGAGATGTTTTGCTTTGGAAATAAGGGTTTCCTATTTCCTACCCTCTTTCTTTTATAGCACATAAAAGTGCCACATTTTATTGCACATGGTAATCCACGAGCTATATTTACGAAACTAAAACATAGTTTTAAAAGCTGTATTTCAAAATGATGTTCATCGTTGCCTTTCAAAGGTTATAAACAATGCAATTACAAAGTTAACATTGCCATATCATTTTCAATCAACTTGAATTAAAGTTGGTAAAAAAATGTTGAATAACTAAAATCCGACCAAATTAATGGAATCAAGTCGTAAAATACTTTGAAGCACAGCTCTATTTACATATAAAGGTTAGCCTGAGTCAGATGAATAAATAAAAAATACAGGACGAGGTTAATTATGTGGCTCTTTCCATTAGTTCAGAGTTTCTTTTGTTGCTAAATGTCAAGATTTACTCATCCATGTGTTGATTGGTATGCAGGGACTGGCCACATTTCTTGACGACTGCAGCAGATGCCATAGTGAAGAATTTGCTCGAGGTAGAAGAAGAGCAGCAAGATGGGGAACAGAACTTTTCAAACATCTAAAAGTTCTTTTTGAAGGATCAATGCTACATGGCAAAGCTGTTACGTTGAAACTTACTTGGCTTACATTCATTCGTTCATTGCTTTTCTTTAGTTTTAACCTGATTCATTCATTGTTGTAAAGGCCTCAGGAGAAAGATATGAAGGCGGCTACCACAATTGATACTTCAAGATTCTTTAATTTTGGTAGAAAAAGATTATAAAAGTACATCTCTTTTTTCCATGTGAGCAATAAAATCTTTCTCTCTCTCCTTGCGCGCGCGGGGCTGGAATCCCAGTACCATTGGCTTCATTTTCTTCTCCAGACCATCATACAATGTTGCTGAAAGACTAATACTTTACGGCTAATATAGTTTTTGAGGTTCTCAAAACTTAAATAAACGTTAAACCAAAGCTTTCTATGAATCTAACATTATTAACTATTTAATGACTCGGACTGTCACGGTCCGACGTCCCTAGTTGAATTTCTTTCGAGATATCGTGGTTAGAACGAAGCTAGACGCAAAAGAGCCGGTAGTGTTCAGCAGAACTTCCCAAAGGTGTTGCTATTACGAACTTGCATTTTAGATGGCTATTCTCTGATGCAGTCAGTAGCTAGTAGCAGAACTGTTGATGGTCTGCAGTTTCTTGGAATCTTGGCCTCTGCAACAGGATTGAATGATCAAGTTCCTTGGGTAGAATTGTCTTTGAATCGTTCTCTGTGACGGGTGTTTTCCGTCGTGAGTCGCTCTGCAGATGAACTTCAAAAATGTAAGTGGTCAATGGCATGTGTAAGAATCCTGGAGTCCCCCAATAAGCACTTAACTGGTCCACCTCCATCCAAGTGCGTAAATCTTTTCTATGCAATTGTACTCGCAACTTTCCTAATCCAGAGGTGGATTGTGGTGGGTGGTGTTTTTCTTTTCTTTCTAGGAAAAATTGCGTAAAATATCCATGTGGTTTGAGATAGTTACAAAAATACCTCTGTCATTACAAAATTTGCAAAAAGACACCGGAAATTGTAAAAGTGTTGCAACCGTCAAAAAAACCGTTCAAACTCACGGCATGTGATGTTCACGCTCCGAAGAGTGCGTCTGGTAGATATTAATTTAACAAAATGACAAAAATGCCCTTTATTTCTTCTTCCTTCCCCAAATCCTAAACCCTAATCCACAACCCATATTTGCCACCACCGTCCCTCAGCACAATTGCCGCCGACGCAGCACCTGCTACACCCAATTGCAGCCGCCTCAGCCCCGTCAAGCCAAAACCCTAGCCGCCACCCTCACCAGGCCCTATCCACCACCATAACCACCCCTTCTTTCTGCCACCATGTCCAATGAACCCTTTGCCACTGCCGCTAGATCCATTTCCCCCACCGCGAACCCCACCGCGAACTCGATCTGCATCGCTAGCCCCGACCACTTACCATGAATCCTTTCAGCCGCTGCTAGCTCAATCGCTACCACTTGGCCATTTGCCCCACTGCCATCGAGGCCTTTCATCACCACGAGCCCAAGCCCTAATTAGGGTCGGCGCAAGCAAACAGGTGAGGCAACAGGAAGGGGAAAGAGGAAAGAGGAAAGAGGAAAGAGGAAGAGAGGGAGAAAGGGAGGGAATGCAGCTCGCCAGCGAGGGCTGAGGTGCAGGCCGAATGACCAAAGAACGGCCGGCGACTAAGACCGAGATGGAAGGTGAAGGCAGAATGACCAAAGAACGGCCGGCGAGGGCCGAGGTAAAGAGAACGGCCTGCTGCCCAATGCCAACTATTCATACCCAAAAAAAAAAACAATTACAGTATTTATAGAGGGCAATTTAGACATTTTCATCATTCCGTTACGGGAATCGTCTATTGCAACACTTTTACAATCTCCGGTGTTTTTTTGCAAATTTTGTAATGACAGGGGTATTTTTGCAACTACCCCAAACCACAGGGGTATTTTACGCAATTTTCCCTTCTTTCTATTATTGGAGGACTAGAGAAGGATTAGGGATGGTATTCTGGCTGACAAATTTTCCCCGCTATTGTTTATTGAGGGACAAAATTTCGCACTATCATTTCCATCCAAGGCGTCGTCGCCACCAAAAACCTACCTATTTGTCCTTGCTCTCGTCGAACTTCGTCGCCTACGGGCTGGTCTGTCGCTGTCGTCGATTTATCTCTCACCGAGAAGGTAGACGTTTCGTCGCTATCACAAGTTCTTTCTATTTTTTGGAGAATTGGAGAAGGAGTTGAGATAGCCTTTTTCCTGACAAATTTTTTGCTCTATTGTTTAATGAGAGACAAATCACAAGATATTTACTATTTTCTTCATAAGTTGGAAGCAAAACTTTCAATTGACTAAAGGTCAATTCTTAATTACATCCCAGAATAATGGGACAACATCTGATTAAAGAAATAGAAGTAATGAAAACATCTAAACACAAAAGAGGGACAAGTTTAAGCATGCATAAAAATATCTTACTTATTACGTGGTGCATATTACTATATGATTTAGTACATCAAATAGAATGTCCTGTCACCTAGCTGTCGTCGTACCGGAGATTCAAAGAAATAAGCACAGAGTGTACGATTTTTCTCTTGAAACCTCTGGTTCTTTCTGTAAGGAAATAATCTTCGTCTTTCTTTTCCTCTCTCTTTCTTTCTCTTTTCCTCCTCTTTTTCCCTTGCTCAGCTGTCCCTGCAATTATGGAGTCTGCCTTTGAAGACCTTTGCCAATCTGTTTCTCGATGGTCACTTCATTAGACGAATCGTTGTTTATTTATGTTGTTAGATGATATATATATATATATATGACATCTACTTTTTCCTATGTCTTATGTCTAGAATATTTTAGAATTTTCCTAACTTTGACTCTTCCCAATGTTTTACGTCTAGAATATTATAGAGTTCTCCTAACTTATATATATGATTCTCTTTTCTGTTTTTAGTAGGACAATTTTTTTTTATCTATATAAAGGTCTCATTATACTCAGTTTTATTAATATTTTATCATATAATTATCATTTCCTTCACCTTTTTTATCATGTGTAAAGGACTTTTTTGATGCAATCCCTTGAAGTGTGGTCAATTTCTTTTTTTCAAAGTCACTAACCAAATCATAGTCATCATTTCAATTAACCTATCCACCGAGAAAAAATTTAATGTAACAATGATACCACCTCACCATCGATGACGTGGTATCACCACCCAATTAAGTTGCATGAAACCACCACTGTGGTGATTCACGTCAACAAAGTTTCCACTTTGGAAATACTCATCAGCCATCACCCTTTCCTAGCAGCACCTGGACCATAAGGCAGGTGCTAGCTCCTCCACGGCACCACCAATCCAACACAACTATCACTGAGTCCAACACAACCACCAAATTTGTAACTAAAACCACCTCCTGGTCCACTGCCATCCGCCGATGCGATGCTCTTCCACAAGGGATCATCATCTAGCCCAACCACCACCAGAATCATGACTTCCACCACCAGATATTTAGCAAAGAACACCAGATCCTGTCACCCTCGGCGTCCTTGTCACAAGAAACCTACCTAAAAACTCAAATGCCCTATATTTGTCCACAACCCCGTTGAACCTCATCGTCACCAGACCAGTTTGTCTCTCACCGGGAATGTTGACAATCGCCACCCTCTGGCTGCCGTCAGTCACTGGGAAATGGATCAAGGATGACGTGGATGTTGAAGAGGATCAAGGATACCAAAGTGACAATTTCATGCAATTTAATTGGGTGGTGATACCACGTCAGCAATAACAACGTGGTATCACCGTTGCATTAAAGTTTTTCTCCTATTCAATACATATAATTTCTAATGGGGAATCCAATGGATATTTTTGGATCCATGGACCGTATGTCTTATCTGGGCTTTATAAAGAATGGCCCTTATATGGGTTGGGCTTCTCTTGCTTATGGACATACAGAGGTCCATACGCTGTCCGCTTTCTAGCGACAGGTCGCCAACACAGTGTTCAATGTTTCTGGACTATGAATGACAACACAGATGTTTATAATCTCGTATTTCCAGCAATATTTCATGGGCATCGTTTGGGTTTGAACATTCCCAGCAAGCAGGATCGTAAAGCCGACTTAAATAAGAATAAGATCCTGCCTTGTAACAAACACAAGCGGCCCACATCTGGCCGATCATATTGAAAAAAAATTCTGCTATCTGAATTGAAAAAAATCTTCTTCCTACCCCTCGTATAATAATAATTAATGATCACTAGATATTTGTAATGACTTCTGTTTAGTGACGTTAAAAAAATGTTGTGTTAAGAATTATCGCTGAAAGTATTAGCAGAAAAACTACTAGAAACATTGGGCTACTATTAATTGTCACTACATACGGGATTGAAGGGAGATTCTTACGACCCGGGTATCAGCCAAAATTTGTTCGACCATATTTGCCTGATAAGACTTTTTTGGATTAGTTCATGCACAACGTAAGATCGTATGTGACTGCATACGACAAGCAATGACCCCTAAGGAGTTTATAAGGTCAGGTTTTATCTGGGACAGGTTTGGGAGGGATTACGCATTTAATCCCTTTGTTTAAACTAGATGTTTCACTGCCTTAACTTTAATGTGTTACTGTTCGTCTGTTCTATGTATCTCGGTTTGTGTATGCTTACGTTATGCAGATCGGATATAAAGAAAACATTGTTGTTTGCCATGTACGTGTAAGATGTCCAAAACATGAAAATACTTGAACTGAAATAAAATCGAACCATCTTCTAATATCCTACTCGACGAAGGTTAGCGCTCGCTGTCTTCGTTTTCGTCCATCGTGCAATCGCTGCATTCAAAGATCTTTGTCCTGCTATTGCAGAACGAACCTAAGTGGTTGTAGCTGTTTATGAAGATGGCGGAGAAGGAAGAAGAGGCATTGAAAGAAGAGAAAGACAAGGGATGGCTAAACTCTCATTTAACTTTCCCTTAGTGAGCATTTCACACCTTTATTTCGCCGCTGAAAGTATAATAACAATAAAATATAAATCATTTAGTGACGAATGACATTCCCCTTTCTCGTTTTCTAATTTATAGACAAGCTCCCCAAAATTTCTCTATATGTTGTAATAAATAATTTGCTAAATATATTTTAACGACAAGAAATTGTCGATGTAAGTTTCAGTATCGACAATGAAAATAAATTTCAGTATCAACGTCAAAATATTTATAGTGACAATCGTTTGTTGCTAAAAATATTATAATAGCCATACAACAGCAGATCCTCATCGGTAATTCTAGTAATTCTAATGCCAACAAACCTTCTGTCTCTCAAAGCTCATTATTGAAGTAAAATTCTGAATTTTATCTCTTTCATAAACCAAAGAAAGTGAAATTTACAGAATAACGCAATTCAAAAACATTGAATACCTTAAGACATAATTGGAGCTAACTTAACTCTACGACTAAGTCAGATACGTTTTGGCTTTGCAACCCTATCATATAGCTGTAATTAACATTCACTAAATTTTGCAGAACCATTTGGCGAGAAATCTCAAGAATGATATTTTAACGTCACTAAAAAAAATCATATTTAGCGATCATTAAGTATCATTTTATGAAAAAATTCTAGTCTCAAAAAGGCAAAGTTTGAGACAATAATAATATTTTACTAACTTATTTTTAGACGTGTATAGCTAACTTATTTTTTTGTTATTTAAAATTTATTTTATCGAATATGATAATAAATACGTATACGTGATATTTAATTTTTTTTTAACAAAAGTTGTACTACTAATTTCATTTTCGCACACGTATCGTTTGTGCCACAGTGATTCGTTTCGAAAAAATTACTTTTAGTTGGTGTTACATATCTCTTTGAACGGCAAGTGACACACTAACTGAGAAACATGTGACATCTATAAATATTAATGATTTAAGTTTGAAAAACATGTACCACTAAAAATAAAGTAGTTGAAATTAAAGTTAGTGAGGAGCTTCTGGTGAGATACCCATGGGATATGCTCCAGTTTCAATAGTACTATTCAACCGGTGACAAGTCCCATGGAGACTAAGCAATGAGATCAGCGCGCTAAGTGAAAATGCAACCTTAGTACCCTACTGCTTCTGGTCTTTTAGGGTAGTCGCGTCCAACAAGAACGTTAGACGGTCAATGCCAAAAGCCCAAAGCACCAAGAAACCTATCCTTTGGAAAGGCCGGCAATTTTGGAATAGTAGAATCTCAATGAACCATGGCCCTTAATTATCTCTCTTACGCCTTTTTAAGCTCAGAAACCTATGCTTATGCACAATGAATATGGATAAGTAACACATATTATCCCTGCCGAGACCTGTAGAAACCTTCTTTTACAGCTCACCAAGGACCACATTGAAATCACAACTGAGCACTAAGTTGAGACGAAGTAAGAGCTAAAACGGTTGTTCTTTTATTGGGCTAGCAAAAACGATAAATAGACATTGGTGGATACTTGCTAGCTTAGAAATCAGTACTGCTATATCTCACCTAGAATTTATTGATTCTGTATCTGAATTTCTGGAATTTATATGCATGATAGATGTTACTATTTTTCTTTGAAATTAATGTTGCTGCGAGGCTGACCGACACTCGTTTGTGAACTCAATTTCATCCTTTTCATAAATCAAAAGTAAGAATGGACTTAAACGCTCTGCTGATGGCCTAATCACCATTCTGTTACAAAGCACAAACCCAAATGTCAATAAGAGAGAATGACAGGTGAAATTACCCGTAGGGTTAATTGCACTTTTATCCCCCCACATGTGACATATTAGCACAGTTAGCCCTCTAAAAAACTTAATAGAAACCCCCTTCCACGCACCACAACATATGGCAGGGGGAGCACCGTTGTGCCTTCTTTTAGAAATACTTCAATCAAACCCTTATTTGCAAACTTATTATCCAAATTATGAAGGGCAGTGTAGGACAGGTTGAATTTTATGGTTGTGCAATATATCCTCCGAAGTATGTAAACAGTTTTCTCAACAATTTTTTGGTCAACTTTAAAAAAGTTTTAGAAAACTTTGTTGAATTGGATATAGGATGGCAAGGTTGATGGTATTCCCTTTACATGAATGAATTGGGTGTAGGATGGCAAGGTTGAAAGTAAGAGAAAACTTAATTAGTTGTGATTGTGCAAAGCCAAATTGCCTGAAATTGAGAGAGGGCGTGAATGTGAGATAGTTTGGGATTCTGAGTGAGAGTGATAAAGGGAGCTCAAATGAAGAAAGAGAGGGAGCAATGAAAAATTGAGAAGAGAAAGAGTGAGGGACAACTTGACCCATATGTCTTCATCAAAATTTGCAAAACTACCCACGGAGTTTTTAGTTGTAAAATTCGCCACTGTTTTCTAAGTGACCTACCGAGAAAAACCTTGTAACTCGCGCCTTTAAGGTTGGATAATGGGTGCCATCCCTGCCACATGTGGTGGGAGAATTTTGCTATTAACTTTTTTCTGAAGGGTAACTTGCTAACATGCCATATGTTGGAGCATGAATTGGCGTCTAATTTACCCATGCGTAGAAGTGACAAAAGAAGGGGACCAAAAGTGGCATTTTGATGCAACAAATGGAGCCTAAGAAATGCTTATTTGAAAGATTGAAGAAGAGAAGCTTAACAAGGGCAACGACCCAACTTGCACACAACGTCTAGCTACATGCTGCTTTCAAAATAAAGTTTTTAAGGAAATTCTAGTGAGATAATCGTGGGATATGCTCTAGTTTCAAGAGTACTAGTTGATATAACTAAATTAATTTCCTAATCGACGGATTACACATGACATTCTCGGTCAAACTAGATCAATTATGATTGGTAGTCACGTTAGTGTATAAGTTAAGTTTTTGTATAGACTCTAACATAGTCCCAAATGATCGGACCCAAAGCCCAACCACCACTCCTAATTCTATTATAGTTCCACGTCTATGCCTATATAAAGGCCTCCCCACGTATGTGGACAATTACAAACATACAAATACTGTGTTTAATGTTTTTTTAGGGATTCTATCTTATTGCTGCACTCTGACTTAAGTATCGGAGATTTTCCCGTTAAAATTTCAGCGGCCAGTCACTCGTTTTTGACTTTCAAGTCACGCTCTAAGCTAAGGTTCTCGATCAACTTTTTTGCAATAACACTATTCAATTGGGGACAAGTCCCATGAGCCTAAGCAATGAGATCAGCTAAGTGAAAATCCAACCCTACTGCTTCAACTCTTTAAGGTCGTCATGTCCAACAAGAATATTAGACGGTCAATGCCAAAAGCCGAATACCAAAAGCACCAATGAACCTATCCTTTGGAAAGCCAGCAGTTCTGGAACAGTAAAATATCTCTGAACTTTGGCCCTTATCTGTCGCGCCATTAGATGCTTAGAAAACTATGCTCATGCAAAATGACCAGCTACGTGCATGCATACTGGGCATGCTCCAGGTTTCAATAGTACTATTAAATCGGTGACAAGTCCCATGGAGCCTAAGCAATGAGATCGGCAAAGTGAAAATGCAACCCCGTCCAACAAGAATATTAGACGGTCAGTGCCAGAGGCCAAAAGCACCAAGAAACCTGTCCTCTGGAGAGCTAGGCAATCTTGGATGTCTAGCCTAAGCACAGAGCAGATGAATGTAGATTTTGGACTATACTTTGCTACCCCTGACTTTGTCATTTGAATTCTGAGCAACTTTTCGGCCTTCTTCTTTTCGCTTATGAAAAGGGTGATTTCACATTGCATGACAAGGTGAATTTTATGCAATAGAATTATTGTGTATGTACGGATGCACAGTGCATCCATAGCAAACTGGGTGGGTTCGGTTTGAATGTTAGTTAAATGGGTTGAGTATAAATGGGTGACTTATCCATTTAATTGTGGGTTAATCGGGTCATGTATTAAATGTATTAGGCAAAAAATGACTCATTAGATTCAAGTTAATATGCTCAATTCTCTCCTCATTTTCATCGATCACCACCGCGTGTGAGTTTCCTTTTAAAGTCCTCCATTCACAACATTCTAGGATTCGGATCATCTAACAATCTCACATCTCCTTCTTCTGGTGTCAATTTTAGACCTTTGGCCAAGCCCTCGCCCACCACCATTCTTGCACATATAAGCTTAAGTTTGTTTTCTTCTCCCTTGTTTTTTTAACATAGTTTTGCCTAATCCTTCTTACGTTTCTTTTTGTGGCATCAAGACGAACAACGTATATGCAGTCCTGTTTTCTAGGTAATAAGATGTAAAATGGGGTAATTAATTCCATACAAATAAATAATTAACTGCTCCAACCTCGCTAGGTCAACCTTGATGCGAAATGGAATTATCAATTCCATACAGATGAACAATAATTGCTCCCCCCCCCCCCCTTCCCCCTTTTGGAAAATTTTTGTTAGCTATTTAAATAATAGGTAATTATATCTAAAATACTTACAAAAATATCATTCTATTGTAACATGAATTTATCAGGATTTCATTTTGTTATGTTTTTTTACTTTTTGTACTACAGGCCGTCATAATCTCTGTCTTTCTCGTTCTCTTGCTCCATCTTCACTGATCCAAATTCCTAATTCTAAACCTCTCTAGATTACAAAAACGAATAGATCAAGATTAGTTTTCTTTTGTTTTTTTAGGTTTTAATTCTTAGATATGTTAACTTATACATGACTACTATACTTAGATAATTAATAACTACATTTTTAGTACATATATAGTATTAGTTAAGCTTCTTTCATGTAAGATTAGTAATTTGTTATTAACTATACAATAAGAGTTTAACTTTTCATTCACTTATTTTTTGTTAGCCATCAATTAGTTTTATGATTTTTTGGCCTCTTTGGATTAGACTTCTTGGATCTACCCCTTGAACCTCCCTATTCAGTAAAAACATATTTTCATCCACTGCTCGTTAGCGGCATCGGTACTCTGGCGTTAATTAATTTTGACATTGTCGCTAAAGTGCAGTAAAAAAATTCGACTCAAAACTTAGGGTGACAAATATTTGTCGTCGCTGAGAAAAGATTGCAGGAATTTACTCCAGCCAAATTTATGTTGGAGCAGAAAATTGTCTCATAAAATTTTTTCCTTAATGACTTATGTTGCATGCGGGTGTTTGACTTAATTAATATTTTTTTTGGTTAATGACTTAATTAATGTTGGTCTGCTTGATATATAAATGTAATCCACGATTCTTCGAATATCTGATTGACCGTCTCTTTCGAGTATAGATGCGTGTGGGCTCTTGGAGCTGCCTCAATCTTTCTCCTTATCTCAATCCAGTTGCAGGGTAATTTTAAAACAATGCTACTTTCACTACTTTAATTTATACTACTAGTTAATGTGCCCGTGCAAATGCACGGGACATGATGCAATTTGGTTTTAGTATCAGTCGTGTACAATAATATAGCCTATTAAGTTTAAAATTTCAAAAGGAAAAAAAAGATAGTTAATTTTAAAGGCAAATGAGCTAATTCTTTTATACATCTTAAACGTAATAGTTGATATTACCTAAGTATGTAAGTTTATCTAATAAATCAGTCCACTGCCTAATATATACGAACCATAGAAAAATAGAGAGATCCTTTAAGCCCAAACTTTGGTTATAGATCATTTTGTCATTTAAAACTACTACTACTAAGGGAAAAGATGTATGACGAATTAATGCTGTTTTTTAGTCTTTTATCCTCATTAATTGTTTTGTGTACCATAATCTAGTAAAATGAGGCCTATTATTGGCACCAACCATTATTCCCGCTACCATTAGGCCTATTGCTACCATTTTTGTTACCATAACCTTTATTATTGGCAATTAGGCCTATTGCTATGAGAAGTAAATACATTTTCGTTACACACTAACACCTTAATGCTACCATTTTTGCTACCATAACCTCTATTATTGGCACCAACTATTATTCCTGCTGCCATCTTTGCAGTGACCGCCACTAATATCACTATCACCATGACTTTTGTTGTATCCCCACTTGCATGTACATATAATAACACCGTCACAGTCAACCATCACCACCTCTTATCACAATCACCACCATTAACAAAAAACTAATATCATTCATATGTGCAACATCAATTGAACCTTGACTGTCAATACCACGTCTACCTCCATTTTTTGCTAGCATTATAAGTTGTAACTTTTGTAATAGAGTTTAGGTTTGTCTTAGATCTCATTTATTTTACATTTCTTTTTATTCTCCAAATTTATTTTGATCAGAACTACTTATTTTTCCAATGAAATTCAATTACCTCTTGTAATTTCATTTCAGAAAGAATTGATTCTAAATCAAGTAACACTTTAAAGGTTCGTGCATGAGACCACAAACTCACACGAAAAAGCTTATGAAAACCTAAGATTTTCTCCAAAGTTACTTTTAAAATCTCAATGTATAGAGCAAATTCCACTATGTTTTAAGTCTCTTGGAGTTTTTGAGCCTTCTTCTATTATTCATGAATGAAATATATGACAAACACTACAATTAAAATATATAGCAATAAATCAAAAGTTAATGACACAAAGAATCACCACGTACAATAGATGAATAGTCTCTAGAGATTCGAGAAACTTGATTATGTTTCTAACATAGTTTACGTTATGTTCTTCCAAAATTAGCTAGATCATAATTGATATTATGGACCGAAGGTAGAATGTTGGATCAATGTGTTAATCGGTTTACTTTTCAAATGTTGCAATCGATCATTTGATACAATCAGTTAAGCCCTCAGTCTACCATCTCATTTCTTTTGATTAATGGAGTTTATCATTCCCTTTATTTTAAGCAATTCATATTAGTGCGTTTTGTGAACCCAACATCTTTTTTAATCCAATAGAATTAATCCAGGAAATCACACAACAAAATATGAATAGGAAACATTTTAAATAAGAAAATTACTTTTTTTTAGAAGAATCTTTACAATCACTCCATTACTATATTATTTCGTAACTTTTAGCAACAATAATGAGATGTGAGGGATTTAAAGCAAGAAACGGAGAGCAAAGAAGCAATTATAAGAGGTTCTAATACATTTAGTTTTATCAATTTTTATTGCATATAAATGCACACTGAACAGGCATATACTTTCAGCAGATGGATTTTATTACCCTGTCTCTTTCTAAAAACGCGTTAGTATCTTTGTCAACCTAACAATATCTTTGTAAATATGATAATAAGCGGTTTTAAGGTTAGACTTAACTTTACCCTCTACTTTGTTTTTGAATCTAGAAATTTACACTTATCTATTACCACCTAATTGTTCTCTTTGTAGTTCCATGCTAATTAGCTTTATATCTAATTGCTAATAAGATAATTCTATATCCTATAATGGACAAACTAATATTAATCAACTTTATAATAAATTTGACATCATATTCTCTTTCAAGTTGCCTTAACACCAGTAAAAATCATGAAAAAACATCTTACGTGCCCTTGACCATATATATGCAAAATCTACTCATATAGATTAACATTTTATCATACCCGACTTTAGGCACTTAGTTATTAATTAACCGTTGATGTCCCTACGCTGGCTTGGATTCTCTTGAACAGAAAATGTTAGGTTTGTTTCAATCTTTTATTGCCTAACAGGTAGTATGATACATCAAAGCATGTCTATTTCAAACATTTTATTTTTCTCTTTTTTGCTTCTAGCTACTAAAGATTTCATATAAGTGATAGAAGAATAAAGATTCGTGCTAGTATAGATATGAGTGATTACGTAAAAATATCTCACAGCTATATTGTAGATTGTATAAATAATATTCATACTAAATTAGAATGCATATTCAGTTTTATTCATATATATATATATATATATATATATATATATATATATATATATATATATATATATATATATATATATATATATATATATATATATGCGTGTCTAGAATATTCTAATATTACTTTACAGCTACAATGCGTAGTAAAAGGTTTTACAACGAATAATTTTGAAATATTGAATTTATATAAAATATGAAACTTACAATAAACAAAGGCCAAGAAGCCAATAACCAAAAAAAAATTCACATAATAATTAACCTCAATCACTAATGCCTGATTGATTGAAAGGTAGCTTAAACTTGAACACGTCGCTGTCGCTGAAAGGTAGTTTAAGCTTAAGCACGTCTTTTGGACTGAACACTCTATTTTTGCAAATATTTCAACAGGTTTTTGTTGCCAAATCTAGAATTCTTCATATACACACTTGTAGTGATAGATACCTAGAGTGATGTATATTGTGAATTATAGCCTCATAGTTCTTTTAATCTACACGTCAAATCTTAAGTTACATTGACAATGAGACACCCTATGAGGCAAGAAGACATTAGGTATCCTATCAGCATAGGTATGTGCACACCCTTTATGTTATGAGACTCTCTATGCTACAAATAACTTGATAGGGAAAAGAAGTACTTTCTGCACATCATTACAAACACACATTAGACTACTTTCCCTTTTATCAACAATTGTTTTTTGAAAAAGTAACCCCAAAGCTATCTCGAACTTTGGCGTCTTTTTGACCTTCATGTGCATTTAACCGGTAGCACATGAACAATGTTCTCTCTTATTAATGGGTTACTGGAATAACACGGTGGAGGATATGCTTCCAATCCTAATATGCCATTTCGCGTCCTTATTTGTTCTAGAAGGCTAGCAATTTTGCAAGAGACATGAGTGAGAAAGGACATAAGAGAGTGGAAATAGAACCCGCTACAAAAATACCTAATAATCACTGGCTAAAAAGGAAGAAAAAAAGGTACACAGTAAAAGTCTATTATTAACACAAACTTGAATAAAAAAAGGTGCACAAACACCCTTCTCCCAAACTTGTTTAATACGGTTTGAAGCACCATTTAACCCTCCCAACTCAAAGTGAACCTTTCACGTCATTTACTATTTCATCAAGCCATTAGTGCACGGCTTGATGCAACTCAAGACCCCTTCTTATGTTCACAAATTCCATTTCAGCTATTTCTTCAAGCCAATTGAGCTCCCTATCTAGCTTGCCTTTATTGGAAGTTCGCTCATCATACTACCAACAACGCCTTATTTGAAGCCTTAGGAGATAAAGAGTACGTTCATGTGGTCTTAACATCAATAAAGAATACCAATGGCCTGCATTCATGGACGTTATGACAGCATGGCCTGGTGTATCAAAGTCTCTTCAAATAATAGAAGTCGGCTCCCTCTAGAATCACTAAGGGTGACAGGCTCCAACTTGGCTAATTTTGTGCAATCTTTATATTTACCATTCGAGTTCCATGCTGTTGCTGTGCAGCTCCAAGACTAAAGGCCACATGTTTCATTTGCATTCTCCCAACATGTATCTCGTTGGTAATTATCAGAGAGCATTAAATTTATGAACGACGAACTTTGATGCCAGTTGGAATATTTGCGTCAGAATCATTTGGCAATAAGAGAAGTTTACCTAGAATATCGGGGTGGGGGGTGGCCAGGTAGGGGGAGGGTCTCATGGGATGAAGGTTTGGAAAAGATTTTAGAGCTGGGAACTGGGCAAAATATATGGTGAAAGTCATTATTGGATCACACGACCTTGATAATCTATCACTCAATTTTTTTTAATGTATATCATGATGAGTGGCTTTGACTACACGATATATATTCTGGACAAAAGCTTTATTTCTTTCTTAATTCATCAGATTCATCAGATTCATGAGATGAGTAATTCATCTGAAGATCGAGAAAGCAGGAGAAAGAAAGGGTAGATCGACCATGGTTTTTTAGTTGATAAAGATTGATTTATGAGGTTTTTGTTATTGATTAGGACACTAAATTATCATAAAAGTTTCCTAGTTGCTACTAATTTGATTACTTAGTTGTTAATACAGGAGTCCAAGCAAACTGGGGACTCTCACGATGAAAGTTACAGCTGATTTGGGAAGACTCCAAAAGCTGATGTGTCGTAAATATGAGAGTTCTAAAATCCTATGTGTCGCAATTTTAAGCGAAGGTTTCAGCTTTTTATATATATATAGATTACTTTTTACTTTTTTGTATTGATAGAAATTTATTTTGATGACAATAATTGACCTTTTAGCTATAAATAAGAGGTGCATTAGTGTATCACGAGGTGAAAATAGCTTCTCTCAATCCCTTTTTACTCTCTACGAAGTACTTATCTCTGCATGGCGCGAGCCCCTAGTTGCTATATGCTCCATTGGCTAGTCTTCAGCTCCTTCGTTTATAACCTTTTTTTTTTTTTAATGTTTTCTCTTGGTCCATATAAAAGCCCTTGATTTTCAGCAATTCAAAGATATTTGTACAAGCACAAGGCCTTCACTGATATTGATGGATCACATCCTCGAAGACAACTACTCAGTTGCGAAAGCTGCTACTCTGGTACACTTACTTTTCTTATGTACCTCTATTGAGCAACTTTTCTTGTGAGTTATTTTTTCAAAATAACGGGCGCTACACGTGTATATTTGTGTACGCGCATATTTGTCTAATTATTGCAACGACACGTCAAATATGATCGGCATGAATATTGGATGGGCGTGAAGAAGTTTTTACAGGATGTCCTCGTTCATATTAATGAGACAAAGAAAGTACTGACTGATCTAACGTGTGTTGTCTGAAACATGATTGACTTGGCCATGACCTTCATGAATTGGCAATTTCGTATGACTGTTCTGGGTACATACGTACACCGAAATCAACCAATTGCTTTGAAGCAGTAGATGCCACGAGCATATGTGTCCAAGACTTCCGAGAGGGCAGTAGGTGGTATATCGGGGATACCTTGATCTTATGAGTTTAGGTCTTGCTTGATTGAGCCAACTTGTCACACCCATTAGGCGCACGTCAAATAAACATAAGTCTGCATTTCCATTTCTTTTCAAGCAGGTTTCATGTCCGGAGAATTAAGTTCCTACCCGGATCCATGAAGGAACTGTCTGAAATGGCCTCAACTGCCTCTGAGGCGTTGGATTATAAAACAAACTTCCTGAGCCCTCTTGCCCAAGAAGTCTGCAGTCCTTGCATTATAGCACACAGCTTCGTCGTGCTAGTCCAGCTATATGCTGTAAAAAGCCAATCAACTATCAGTCACCTTGATATATCATGTGCTAGTCCAGCTACACCAGCTCGCCTCGAGTTCCCTTTAGCAGTTCCATCGAGCCAAGATTTGGGGGCCAGTGACATGAAATTGGTTGGAAATTAAAGAGGCATCGGCTGTAATCTGTCGTGATATAACTGGCCGATATAACAAATTGTACCACATTTTCAGGTAACACACTAGATCATTCGTGGACGACTTCATTCCTCAAATGCAACAAAGAATATGCAACTTCAACAGAAATAAGACTCCACTCAGCACAGTTAAATAGCGGGAATTCATTGTCTTCCAAATTGCAGCGAAAAAAAAAAGAATCGGAAGAAATTGAAAATAAAGAAAATTGTTATTATAGAGCGGGACCATATGATTAACCACCCTTCCCCCGCCCCAACATTACTCCTCTCTCATTTGTTGCTCGTCTTTTAGCCTTACCACTAGAGATGTCAAATGGGCGGGGCTTGGGCCGGCCCAGTCCAAGCCCATCGGGCTTCCAACAAATCGGGCCGGGGCCGGGCCAAGGGAACTGCCAACCGGGTCGGGCCTGGTTCTGAGGATATTTGGGCCCGGTCCAAGCCCAAGACCTAGGCCCAACATTTAGGGCCGGGCTTGGGCCGGCCCGGGCCCAATTTTCTTTTTTTTTTTACAATTTTTTTTGACATTTTCTTGTTATTCAAGGTAAGGTTTTTTTTTTTTTAATTATGGTAATTTGCTGTTAGGGACACTTTATTAAAGCGTCCCTAACAGATTCCAAGTTCCAACCCACTTAAATTATAACATAAATTGACAAAATACAGCAAATGTGGGGTACACGATGCATTGGGGTCAGCAATTTCAATACGTAAAGATGTTGGAAATTTACTCGATCCCATGACCACTATATTTATAAAGAAAAAAAATCAAAGACTTTAAGATGTGTTATTATTCTTCGCATTACTTAAATCTTCAGTACTGTTTAGGGGGGAAAGGGGGAATAAATCCGTTGGGAGGAAAGGGGGAAAAGTGAAATTTCAAAAGTAAAGAGGGGGGCCTGAACCGGGCTTGGCCCGGGCTTTTTTCTGGGAAATGTAGGCCTGGCCCAGGCTCAGGCCCTAGGTAGTAAAAGGCCGGGCCAGCACTGTTCATCAAAGGGGCCGGGCCAGCCCGCGGGCCGCCCGGCCCATTTGACAACTCTACTTACCACCCTTCTCCAAGCTTGTTTCAAAGGAAGCCTCAAGTCCCTCAAAATATTATATTTTGTGTTCTATATCTTGTGTTCATTAGAGATCATGATTAATGAGGATACGAATTGAAATTACGGGTCTCCTTCGTCTGAAACTAAGGCTCCGTTTGACAACACTTTCAGTTTTGATTTTTTGTTTTCAAAAAAAAAAAATCAAATCAGTTTAATTTTTTTTACAAAACAAGTGGGTGTTTGATTGTCCAGTTTTTATTTTGAGTTTTTTCTTTGGTGGTGGTTTGCAGTGGTGGTGGTGGGGCGTGGCGGTGGTCGATGGTGGTGATGACCGGAGGTGGCTGGTGGGTGTTGGCCCTCGGCGGTGGCTATCGGCCGTTGGCAGTGGTCACCAACCATCGCCGGTCGCCGGCAGTGGCTGCTAGCCGCCAGCAGTTGCCAGCGGTGGTCGCCGGCGGTGGCTGTCAGCCGCCGACTATGGTTACCAGCGGTGGACAGTGACGGTGGGCGGTGGCTGCCGGCGGTGGGAGGGTGGTGGTGGTCTCAAAATTAAAATCAAAACTGAAATCCGAAACTCATTTTTGGAGTTTTGAAAAACAACCATGGTTTAAAAACTGATTTTTTAAACTGAAGACAAAAAAACAAAAAATGTGCGCCTAACGCGTTTATTTTTTTCAGTTTATAAAACTGAAAAAAATAAACTGCGTTAAACGGGGCCTAAAATCTAGCATATTTTTTTTTGTCATCGTCCATCACAAAAAATAACTTTGCACGCACGTCACACACTCTCGTTAATCATGAGTGTACTCTTGCAACAAGTTGGTTGCAGCCTAATTTTATTCCACGGCACGTTTAGCTCTGGTTTTGAAAATGCTAGGTCTCGCCATTAATGCACATCGGCCAAAGCTGAGAGAACTGGTAAAGTTCACACTCAACGTTTTGCTAAGCTTGTAGCTGGTCTTGAAAATGATAGGTTGGTGTTTGGTACATTCGAAACCAAAGCTTAAGGTCTCGCCATTGCACAGGAGCCAATGACGAGAGAACTGATCGTGAGGTTCACACTCAACGTTTTCCTTGCCGTATAAACTATGAATTCGCAGGGGAGGTGTATCTCTCAAACAAAAGAACATTATGGAGTTTCTTTGCTTAATGTTCAAACCGGAACACTATGGCAAGAAACTCGTAGAATAAGAAGCGGTTTGGATGCTCCTCCAATTTGAAACGACTTTTCTGAGCTAGTAAAAGATTGAAGAGGGAAGTCCACGGTAGATGTAGGAGGTGGCAGGTCGCGAGGGCTGGCAGCGCCGCGCAGGCAGGGCGACGACGAACAAGGCCGACAGTCGACAGTCCGTGTCGAGGATGCAGCGTCGAGGGTTTGGCGATAGAAGTCCAAGAGTGTTTCTCTCACTAGAATTCTAGAGAGTATGTCTTTTAGAGAGAGAAAGTGAAAAGTTCAAATACGAGAAAAGATCCTTGAAAAAGCTCCATAGTCCACTATTTATAGGCAAAAATGTGCATGTGTCATAAGTTGACATGTGTCACCCCCTGGGAATGACACGTCTCCAAGGGGGGCCAAAGTACTGATTCTTCGTTGGACTGCCAGTCCCCAAGTTCGTGCTGTCCTGCCCTCGCAGCATCTCTCTGTCCGTCTGAGGAGACTGATCAAGCTGCAGTAGCATGATTAGAGTAGCCCCTTGCCCCAACCTCCAGTCCAAGCCCTTACTGAATCCCACAGGTGCGTCAAGAGACGCGCAGAGAACTTGATAGCGGTGAGGGTGCCCTTGTAGCCAACTGCCAGGCGGACTAGGTACGATGCCCTCCAAGGACCTGTTCCCATCCCGGAGTGACCTGTGGGTCATTGCCCTGGTGGTGTTGACAATTAACAGCAACATGAGTAACATTAGTGGCCATGGTCGCGCTTGGTGCTTAGGGTCCGTTGCAGTGAAGTCTTCGCGTCGGAGCTCCTGCAAATGTGATGTCGGTAGCATTAAGGTTGTGCCGCTGATGGCTCCAAGGTTGCGAGCCCATCTTGCTGCGAGGGCCAGAGCCCCCGATGATTGAGCCAGCAATGGTGCTAAGCCCATGCTGCAGCTTGATTGAGCCGTCGATGGCACGAAGCCCGTCCTACAGTTTGATTGAGCCGGCGATGGCATGAAGCCCGTCCTGCAGTTTGATTGAGCCGGCGATGGCGCTAAGCCCATGCTGCAGTTTGATTGAGCCGGCGACGGCACGAAGCCCGTGATGGCGCTAAGCCCATGCCGTAATTTGATTGAGTCGGCGACGACACGAAGCTCGTCCCGCAGTTTGATTGAACCGGTGACTTGATTGAGCCGGCGATGGCACGAAGCCCGTCCCGCAGTTTGATTAAGCCGGCAACGGCACGAAGCCCGTCTCGCAGTTTGATTGAGCCGGTGACGGCACGAAGCCCGTCCCACAGTTTGATTGAGCCGGTGATGGCGCTAAGCCCATGCCACAGGGAGGGGTCCTCGTGCCAGAGCACTACGAGCGCAGCCCCCGGAATGCCACACACTCCGGAGAGTGGGTCGAAGCATGTTCCACTTCCATGGCGGGGGCGCATGGTGTGGTGAACAGGTGTGATGCCCGTAACATGGTTGTGGCGCAAGGGCGCAGCGACGACTGTCGCAGAGCAATACTTGGTGCCGGGGGCACGTATCATCAGCGTGGTGCAAGGGCACGGGGATGACTGTCGCGGAGCAATACTTGGGATAGTGTGCTACCGTCGTGACGATTGTGCACTGTCAGTGACGAGCGTCGAATGACCATTATTGTTGAGTGTGCGTTGTAGAGAGCACGATGAGTGATGTCGGGGGTTTAGGAATGACTCGCAAGGCAAAGGGGTGGCTGACCCCCCGAAGGAAGGGTAGCCGACCCCTTACAACGAAAGGGTGGCCGACCCCCCGAAGGAACAGGTGGCAGACCCCTTAAGGAAGGGGTGGCCGACCCCTTAAGAGAAAGGGTGGCCGACCCTTTAAGGAAAAGGTGGCCGACCCCCTGGAGAAAAGGGGTGGCCGACCCCCTGAGGAATGGGGTGGCCGACCCCCCTAGGGAAGGGGTGGCCGACCCTCCTAGGGAAGGGGTGGCCGACCCCCTTTGAGGGGTCGACCCCTTTTTCAATAGTTTGACCGTGTTGATGTCGCCACATTGGTGATGCTTGTGGATGCTCGTTTGACCTGGTTATGGCGTTGAATAATCGATCGTTGACTGGGTGATGTGTTGCACGACGCGGGTCCCCTAGCGGGGCCAGGGGTCTGGCCAAGATAGGGTATGAACATAAGCCCCCTGCGTGTGGCGCGTGCGGATGGGCAACCTGAGTGGGCGCCTCTCGAATAAAACATGGTGGATTGCGATGCGCGTTGTGCGAAAGGGCATATTTGTACGAAAAATAGTTTTTTTTTTACTATAAATAGTGAAGGGGTGGGCGAGTTGAGAGAGAAAAGATCATTTGTACCTCATTAGTTTAGAGAGAGAAGAAAAGAGAAAAGAGAAAAGAGATAAAAGAGAGAAAAACGAGAGATGGTGAGAGAAGGCAAACAGATGGCCGAGGGGTTGGCCGGTGATGGGGGTCGGCGAAGCCAGGGGGTCGGCCCAGGTGGCGAGAGGGAAAGGAGAGAGGAAGGAGAGGGAGGAAAGGGGGAGTGGGTAGGCCGCGAGGGGGGTCGGCCAGCCAGGGGGTCGGCCTCTAGCGGTCGGCCAGCCCAGGGGGTCGGCCTCATCAGGGGAAATAGGGGGAAGGGAAATAAGAGAGGAAAGAGGAAGGGGAGGGGTGTCGGCCGCATGAGGGTGGGCCAACAAGGGGGTCGGCCACATGAAGGGTCGGCCAGCCAGGGGGGTCGGCCGCGAGGGGGTCTTCAGGGTCATTGGGTGGAGCGAGGACCGCGCCCACCGAGCCGATGCCCATCCCAAGAAAGGTTAAGCAGAAGATGTTCGCGAAGCCGCGAGGCACGGCGGCTAGTGCTTCACGACCATCGCGGGTCATGACAACAGAACCCGTAGTCGCGCCGCCGACAGATGAGGCCAGAGTTGCGCCGAGTGGGGAGACGGCCGTGCCTTTGACATTTGACGATAGTGGAGTGAGGTCGTACGATTCGGACCCAGACAAGATGAACACATTACTGGGAGTGAGGGGTGTGGTACCGCAGGTTCCTGACCTTGAGTTTTGGAGGGAGCTGGCCATCCGTGTGGCTGATGGAGCCTTTAGAGTGCCGTGGAGCGGTCCATCGATGAGAGAGGAGCCACGGGCACCGTCGCCATATGTGCGCTCTCCGAGCTGGGATGAGGCGCCTGTGATGTCTCGCGAGATGCGTTGGTGGAGAGGGAGGATATACCTTGGGCACCTATAGTGTTCAAGGGGCATGGCGCGATGCCGACCAAGTGGGACTTCTGGTGTCAGCACATGGTGGAGACGCCGTGGTGGCAGGCGTTATCACAGAGGTTGGGGTTGCTGCCGGCGGTGGACATTACGGGGAGGGGCCTGGAGTTGTATAGGGACACGCCCGGGATGACTTTGCTGCTGTCGAGGTGGAGCACTCAGACACATACCTTTGTGACTGAGTTCAGAGAGATCGGGCCGACGCTGCTAGATGTGATGATGTTGACATGTCTGCTGATGCAGGGCGAGTTGGACGCACGTGTGACGCGGCTCAGCGGTGAGGAGCGCTTGTTACAGACGCAGTTGCTGGACATCTTAGCAGAGACAAAGCAGCACCAGAAGGGGACATACGGTGGATGGCTCCGACTATTTTATGGTACGACGCAGGCGAGGCCGGGGCAGAGATTGGGCGCTGCTGCTCACTTTGTGATGGGGCCGTATCACAAGGACGAGCGGTACGAGATGGTAGCTTTCCTGACGAAGTTCCTGTTGGGTGAGAATCGTACTTCCCGTAGATCGCATTCCTGCTTTGATTTTATTTCATGTCGCGTATAATGAGCTGCTGCTTACTTGCAGGTTTGTGTTTGAGGGGACGCCGAAGGATGACATTTCTCTGAGGGTGATCCCCTTGGCAATTCTGATGGCACAAGGTAGGCGCGTCAGACTAGGCCCTATGTATCTGGGTACCCTGTACTCACGTCTGGATCAGCTGGTGAACGACGTGAAGCGGTCACATGGGCGGTATCAGGTGGCTATGTGCGTGGACTGGATGTTCCTGCAGCGGTACCTGTACGAGTGTTTTCTAGATTATCGTCCAGTAGGATTCCCGCACCAGCATCCGGTACCGACGATGAGGACGGTGACACATAGTGGCAGATCACAGGAGGTGGCGGTGTGGTGCTGCGGATCACGGGCATTCTCATGGTCGGGCATCAAGAGGCCCTATTGTCCGCTGTCACAGTTGATAGACTCTCGCGGGCGGTATCAGGTGGCTATATGCGTGGACTGGATGTTCCTGCAGCGGTACCTGTACGAGTGTTTTCTAGATTATCGTCCAGTAGGATTCCCGCACCAGCATCCGGTACCGACGATGAGGACGGTGACGCATAGTGGCAGATCACAGGAGGTGGCGGTGTGGTGCTGCGGATCACGGGCATTCTCATGGTCGGGCATCAAGAGGCCCTATTGTCCGCTGTCACAGTTGATAGACTCTCGCGAGGCGTACCTGGCATGGCCCTATAGAGATATGCATTCATCCTACGAGGTGCCCCCTTGGCTGCATGGACATGAGATGACGAGGGACTTGGCCAAGAGGGGGTCATTGGCACCGGCGGATGTTGTGCTCCTGGTGGCCTATTTTTTGGGTTGGCTCTCGGTGCTGACTGACAATGGTGGGAAGCCCACGGAGAACGTGTATTCCGTGGCCCGGTATAGCCCAAATCGGTTGTCGCTGACGTTCGGCTATGATTTGGAACCGCCGTGTGGGTACCGCGGCCCGTGGAGTGTGACGACCGCGTTTGGGTACACGCGATATGATAGAGTTCGTGAGTGGCCGGCACCGGTGATAGAGTGGAGGAGGCCAAGGACAGTGGTAGCGGGGGCAGTGACCGTGGGGGTATGCTCAGTGGTGGGAGCGACTACGAGCAAGTTGGGCGGAGTGGTTGGCGCAGCCATCGGGCACACGTTAACTGGTGGACGTGTTTGCATGTGACCAGACATTGAGTTTGGTATCAGTGATAGCTGCGCGGTAGGCTGGCATGCTGGCGCTAGTGTCGGGGAGTGCTGCTGGGGGCTCTGAGAGAGATCCAGGCGAGGAGCCAGACGAGGAGGGCGACGGGTCTGAGGATGAGGCTCTGGGGGAGGACGTAGAGGAGAGCCAGCGATGCCATCGCCGCGAGTGCCAAGGGGCAGTTGTCGGCGCTTCGGGTGAGTATGATGGAGAATGCTCGTCAGAGGAGCGCAGGCACTTCGGGTTCACGCCTGACGGGGTCGAAGAGGCCGCGGGAGGAGTCAGATGAGCCAGTGGTTAAGGTAAGACGAGCTGTTACCATTACATTACATCATCTTTCTAATTAAGTCTCTGTTTATTAAAATCATAATAAAAGAGTTATCGTACTGACGGTTCCTTTGACAGGAATACGAGGAGCAGACGGTGGAGGGAGTTGGTGATGTTGGTGCTGCTGCCGAGGCAGAAGAGGGGGTGATGGTTGAAACGAGCCGACTGGCGAGGGTGCGCCGGAGGCAGTTGATATATAAGGGGCTGATGTGAGTGGTAGGGTGAGCCCGCTGCCGAGAGCCGAGGAGAGAGTGGAGGATGTGTATGGTGGAGCGGTCGACGAGTCGCTGATGTTTGATGCCAGTGGCTACTGGTGGACAGGTACAGAGGCGGAGGCTGCGGGGGTTGAGCGGGAGGACCCAGTGGAGCTGGAGCCCGCGGTGGCACCCCATGCTCGTGAGATGGAGATTCTGGTGCAGCCTGTTGCGGAGCGTCAGCAAGACGTGTCGTCGGGGTCAGCTGTCGAGGCAAGGGCGACATTGATGGCGATGCACTCGATGAACGTCGGTGCACAGGCAGCGGGTAGCATGCGGGAGAGGCCTGCAGCAGTGGTGGGTGGTGCAGTGGTTGGTGAGGTGAGTAGGGGATCGTCGAGTGGGCAGGCCGACGTCGTATCATGGGAGAGCCTCTAATTGCCCGCTGAGACAGTGTGCCAGTTAAAGTTGGTGAAGGCGGCGTTCCCTCAGACGTTCGAGGGAGTGACTGTAGAGAACCCCGTACTGCAGAGGTGGGTGTATGCAGGGTTCGTAGAGTGGTTGTTACCCTTCGCCAGTGTTCCTACGACAGGCTAGTCGACGGCATTTATTGAATGGTCGCTGACAGAGTTTGCGTCATTCACCTCTCTAGGCTTGCAGCTGGACTGGATGGCTAATTTCTTGAAGTCGAGGAGAGAGGGCAGTGCCATGGGGGAGAGGATGGCATTGTTGCGGATGGAGGAGGTGCTACTCGAGAGGCGGCACATAGGGCTAGAGGTGGAGCGGTCGGAAATTAGGGAGAGTTGGTCGTCATTGACAGGGAGGTGGCGGAGATAGAGAGGCAGCTGACCGAGCTACAGAGACGGCTGAGTGACCTGTAGAGGCGGCGCACTGATGTGGAGGTTCGAGAGGCTGAGCGTCTGAGGCGGCAGGCTGAGCTCGAGGCTGGATGGTTGGCGCTGTAGGATCAGCGTCACACGTTGGAGGCGTTTAGTTCTCATCCGGTAGCAATGCTGTTATCTAGCTTTCTGTAGGACTTATGACGGATTTTGATGTATGAATCGCGCCCGATAGTGGCCAAAAAAACTTTATATGTACATATATTTTTCTTGTTGGCATTATGAAGCATGGCTGCGTGTTATCCTATTGTCATTTGTTGTGGTTGTATTGCGCTCTTGTTATTTTGTTACGATTATCGAATGTCTTATGTCTGGTGGTTGTCCAATGGTGTTCCTTCTTTTCCGTCGAGGTTACACAGCTCAGTGGCTAGGAGTAAAAGAGGCAGGCTAAGCATAAATAAGTATGCAGCGAACAGACTGCGTATGGATAATGCTTGGATCAAAACGCTGTTTCATAAGAAGGAACTTGTAATGAGCAACAAAAGTTACAAGTCAGGATATGCGTGTGTATACAACAAAATGTCGTGCAAGTGTTCTAACTACGTGTGGGGGGGGGGGGGGGGCGTGATGAACAAGCTGCAACTGGCTACGCATAGTATTTCTTTAGGTAGCGACCATTGACAGGGGCCATGAGCCGCCCGTCGTCTGGGTCGAGTAGAAGATAGGAGTCGTTGCTTCTTGCTATGTGCACTTCAAGTGGCCCCTCATAGTTGGGTACGAACTTAGGGGCTGACAGGTTGGCCCGCACATGCTTGGCGGCTCGGAGGACAAGGTCGCTCTCCACGAAGGAGCGGGGTTTGACAGTCTTCCCGTAGGCTTTGACAAGTTGTTCGTGGTGTTTCTTCATTCGGCGCATAGCGTTGGCTCTTTTTTCATCCAGGCCCTCAAGGGCCATCATTCTATTTTCCTCTTCCCGAGGCCGCTGCTGAGGGCTAGTTTGGCCAAGGCGACCGCGACCTCGGCGGGTACCACGCACTCGTCCTTGTAAACAAGGGAGAAGGGTGTGGCCTTCGTGGCTGTGTGTCTGGAAATTCTGTAAGCCCAAAGGGCATGGCTCAGCCTTTCGGACCAAGAGCCGCTCGTGTCGTGAACCATGCGTGACATAACACGCAACAAGGTTTTGTTCGAGGCTTCAGCTTGACCATTGCCCTGCGGGTAGTAAGGGGTTGATGTGGTGTGATTGATGTCGTGCACTCCTATGAGAGTCTGAACATCCCGGTTGATGAATGGCGTGCCGTTGTTGGAGATGATGCATCGGGGGATGCCGAAACGACAGATGATGTGGTCACATAAGAAGTTGGCAATGACGCCTCCCGTGGCTTTTTGCAGAGGTAAGGCCTCAACCCACTTTGTGAAACGCTCCGTTGCGACCATGATCCATATAAGGCCTTTTGACGGCGGATGTATGGGGCCGATAAGGTTAAGAGCCCAAGAGTGAAATGGCCAAGGGGCCACGATCATACGAAGATCGGACGTTGGGGTATGAATCCTGTCAACATGTCTCTGGCAGGGCTGGCAATGTCGGACATGAGTGATGGAGTCAGATTCCATGGTCGGCCAATAGTACCCTAACCTTAGCAATTCCGCGTACAGCTTATGCAACCCCTGATGCTCCCCACAAGCACCATTGTGCACTTCATTAATCACTTCCACGGCCTAGGCACCTTGTAAGCATCATAGGGTGCACCCCAAAAACCCTTTGCAAAATAATTCGCCTTCTGTCACAAAATATCTGACCGATTGGCGCTTGACAGATCGTGCCTAGCCGCGATCCGGTGGTAGGAGCCTATGAGTTAGGTATTGTAAGAAAGGCAGACACCAGTCGCCCTCGATGTTAATGACACACGCTTCTGCGCTATCCGGCGCATACATGCATTCTGAACAATCCCGTTGTACATTCAAAGCGTCCCTGGCCATGGACAGCCAAAAAGAGGCCCATACACTGGAGACAACGATACAGAGGGGGGCCGTCGAGGCCACACCATTTCTGATGGTCGAGCTGTAGTTTATGCCTTGCTTCCGCCGGGGCCAAGTATTTGGCCAGGGTGCCTCTGGGACATCGTTTGTATAGGACGTCTCCCAACATCAAAAAACCTGTGAGGGTGGAGGTGGACGCAAGAGATGGTGCCCTAAGTTGGTCAACGATTAGCTGCCTCCAATCACCAGCAGTAGTGTCTTTTGGGACTCAGTTAAACTCCATGCATGGTGCGATTCTTCTGATGATGGTTAGCATTTGCTGTTCACTGTCAAACTCAATCTTTGATGCGATCGTGGCCAAGCTGTCCGCATGTCGGTTGTGGCACCTGTTGTGATGTTCATATTGGACATGGCCAAGTCTTCCCTCCAAGTGTTGTACTAGGGCACGATAAGGGGCCAGAGCTGGCTCTTTGACCGCGAACTCTCTGTCAGCCTGTTTTATTATCAAGTTTGAGTCCCCCTTTATGCATAAGGACTTAGCCCCCATACTGGTAGCCAGCATGAGGCCGATGACAAGGGCCTCATATTCAACTTCATTATTGGATACTGGGAACGCAAGCTTGAAGGATAAGGATGTGGTAACACCCTATGGATTACGAAGGACTATACCGGTGCCCCATTGTCGGAGGGGAGCTCTATCAGGACCTTTGCTAGTGGCTGAGCCGTCAAACTCGAGTATCCACAATTCATCTATGTCGGAGATCAGGGCATCTCCTCCCCTGGTAATTGATCTGAGGTCGGTTCACACTGTTGTCGCGAAAAGAAGGCCAGGAGATCTATAAGTGCTTGGCTCCGCAGAGCCGTAGGGTTTCTAATGGACAGGCCAAACTCGGCTAACAGCAATAACCAACGGGTAAGTCGTCTAGACAAGGCAGGGCGTGTGAGCATGCATCGTAGTGGATCAGCCTTGGTGACAAGCATGATTTGGTGCGACAAAAAGTAGTGCCTGAATTTCTGCGAGGCATAGACCAAGGCGAAGCAATGCTTCTCGAGCTCAGAATAGTTGGCCTTGGGTCCCCTGATCGATCGGCTGAGGTAATAAACTGGACGCTCCACCCCGTCCACTCCATTCATTTTTGGGCCAATAAGGCCCCCACGGACCTGGGTGTGTAGGTTAAGTAAAGCAAAAGTGGAACACCCCGTCGGGGCACGACCATGGTCTGTAGTGACATGAGGATCGCCTTGATGTGTTTGAATGCTTGTTGTTGGGGCGCCTCCCAACTCCATGGTGCGCTTTTGTGAGTCAAGTGCCGAAAGGGCGTGATAAGTTCGGCTAAGGCAGGGATAAATCGTCAAAGGTAGTAAACCTTGCCGAGGAAGCTCTTTAACTGTCTGGTGCTATTAGGTGGGGGCATTTCTTAGATAGAAGCAGCTTTAGAAGGGTCAACGTCGATCCCTTGTCGACTAACCAAAAAGCCTAGGAATTTGCCGGAGGAGACTCCAAAGGCACATTTCAACGGATTCATCCGCATGTTGTACTGTCGACAACGATCGAAGACTGCTCGAAGGTCCGTAAGATGATCACTTTCCTTTTTGGACTTGATGATAAGATCGTCGACGTAATCCTCTACGGTACGGTGTATCATGTCATGAAAGATGGCGGTCATGGCTCGCTGATAGGTAGCACCCTCATTCTTAAGACCAAAGGGCATGACTTCCAACAAAAGTTATCCATTGGAGTCCGAAAGGCTGTTTTGGCGCAGTTGTCCAGATTCATTCAAATTTGGTTGTAGTCGGCGAAGCCATCCATGAAGGACAAGGTCTCGTATCTGGTGGCAGCTTCCGTAAGCATGTCGATATTGGGCAATGGAAACTCATCTTTGGGACATGCTTTGTTCAGGTTGCGGAAGTCAATACAAACGCGTACTTGGCTGCTCTTCTTCTGGACAGGGACGACATTGGCTAGCCATATGGGATGAGTAATTGGTTTGATAAAGCCGGCTTGTAGAAGCCGTTCAAGCTCTCGCTTAATCTTCAATTCAAGCTCGGGACGGAAGGATCTCAGATGCTGTCAGACAGGGCTGAACCAGGTAGCGATGTTGAGATGGTGCATCACCAAGGCGGGATCCAACCCTGGCATCTCGTTGTAACTCCATGCCAATACATCGCGGTATTCGCGGTGGAGGGTAACCAATTCCTCTCTTCGGCCTATGGCGAGTTTTGTGCCAGTGTATGTCAATCGAGGTTCCTCGCCCGGGTCGGCCAGGTTAATTTTTTCAAGATCTTCGGCCTGCGGTCGAGGGCCATTTTCATAGCAGGGTGGGGCAACGCCCGGAGTAAGTTCGGGGTCTGGTGGGCAATGCTCGGCCGTACAACACTATTCTATTTTTATGGTCGGGTCAGAATCGAGGGGGTCAGATGACGAACCACCTGGGACCCTCGTACATCGTCATAACTGGTAAATCACTTTCCCGTCTTTGATGATGCGTCGGAAGGTAGGTTTAAACTTGTGCTTTTTGGACTTAGGGGATGAGGGTAGAGAATTGGTTAAGACCGCGTGTGGCGGCGCTGAAGCTGATGCTTTGCTCTTGTTGTTTTTCTTGGATTCGGACTTGGAGTTGGGAGGTTTGTTTCCGCACAGCTAGTCCCAATCTGACAATTTGGTAGAATGGATGTGAGTGGCGTTCTCACCATCTGGGGCGAGCTCAATGAAGAAGGAGGCCTCGGCGGAGTAAGACTCGGCATATTCGAAGGGTGCCCTGGTTCCGGGGATTGTTAGTGCTACCTTGTGTCCCACAGGACCGGCCACCAGTTTTACACATTGGTGGTACGTTGAGGGGACAACCTTGTTAACATGAATCCAAGGTCGTCCAAACAGAAGGTGGAAGGAGGACTCGCTGTCTATCACATGGAAAGTGGTGTCTCGACGGACAGTTTCGACCATGAGGTCAACAGTGATGTGGCCGAGGGTGGACTGGGGGCCTTGCCTGAAGCCAGTAATCTTGACGGGGTCACGGATGATCTTCCTTGGTGGTATGCCGGCTTGCTTCAGGGTGATGAGAGGCATGATGTTGATTGAGGTGCCGCAGTTTACTAAGGCGCGACGAAATCCTGTGGCGTTAATAGTGCATTCAAGGTATAACGGTCGGTTGTGGTGTTCAATTGGCGGCGAGTCCTCGTCTGAGAAAATAAATGCGGTAGAAGGGACATGTCTGGGTTTGGCTTGGGCAGTGAAACATTCAGGACCGAGGCCTGTGGTGACCTCGATCAGACAGTTTGAAAGGTAAGTTTGTGCTGTGGGTGAGAACCCCATTTCATCAAAAAAGCTTTTAATCTTCGACATATGTCCGACTGAGGACGCTGGCTGAAGGGTGGGAGGAATACAAGGTGTGACCATATGAGAGACCTCTGCAGGAACTTCAGGGACTAGAGACTCGGCGTGGTCAATAACAACCATGAGCACCTGGTGCCCTCGATTGTTGTTGCCATGGTTCGGGTAAAGGTCCTTGCGTACATCGTTGTTCTTCTGTAACTATAGTTTGCCTGACGCGACCTTTCTTGCAAAGATAGTTCGTAGTGCGTTGCAGTTTTGGAGAGGATGGCCAAGGGCTTGATGGAAGGGACAGTAGTTGGGCCGGGTTCTTTCTTCGTCTGTGATGGGGATCCGCACAGGTGGCAATCTGAAGTTGCGGTCATTAACAACCCATTCTGTCAAGAGTTCTTTCACCATATTCAGGTCGCATGGAAAGGCATGGGGGTCTCCTGTTGTCTTCGTTTGTCAGGGCGTTGGTCCCTATCCGGGAGCGGACGCTTGGAGCCAGCGTAATTGCTGACATTGTTATGGTTGGTGCTATTGTTATCGCGCTGAGAACAAGGTATGTTTGTCGAGGCCAGCAGTGCATTCTGCATGGAGTCCTCCACGGTTTGACAGGGCCGACCGTCTTGTAAGCGCGTCACGCTGCTTCCTTGAGGTGCCCCCAAGACCTCAACTGCAAATTCTCAATGTGCACCCGGTAGATGTCGTTCATGTTTTTGATGCATATGGGGACCAATGTCTCGTCCTTGCTGAAATCTGTACACTCGAGGCACTTAAGGTGAAAGCATTGCACATATTTGGTTAAGTCTTCGCCGGGGTTCTGGCGTATGCTGGCGATGTCCACTATGGTGACGCGTTCAGCTTCATAGTGGAATTTTTCCAAGAATAGTTGGGCCATCTTATCCCAAGAATGGATTGTCCCCACGGGGATCTGATGATACCAAGTGTATGCCAAGCCCGTGAGGATTTGTGAAACTCTTTCAGCTTCAAACTATCGCCCGGGCCATACTGTTCCAATGAGCCGACGAATCTTGTCAAGTGATCACGGGCGTTGCCTTCACGCCCGTTGAAGAGCACGAAAGTGGGTTACTTGTATCTGAGCGGGTAGGGTACGTGCCATCTCGCTGGCATACGACGTGCGGTCTGTCAGTTGCGTTAACTCATACATTCTTATGTGAGCAATGTAGCCCCCGATATAGCGACTGTTAATGATTACTAAATATTTTTAGTGGACTTTATTTAGTAACTCAAAAAAAATACCTTTAAAAATTGTTGTTGAAAGTGTTAGAAGAAAAATTATTAGAAATATTTAGCGACTATTAATCGCCCTACATAAAGAGTTGGAGGAAGATTCATACACCCGAGTAGCAACCGAAATTTGTTGATATCGAAAAGGGTGTGTCAATCGACAAGACCAAAACCTTATGGAAATTCCATTGCAGATGCAGTCTTCTTGGTAACAAAAAATTTTGGGTGGCCTAAGTGCCTTGAACCGTCACCGACAAACAAAAACGGAGTACTTTTCTTCTGACTTCTGAGTGAACAATTGGGGTGGAAGATGTGTGTTGTGTTTAAGGATAGCGAACTTGCAAGACGAGTTTGGGCTCTTGGCACATATCATGCATGGGATGAAACTAAGGGCGTGGGAGTAGTGGTCAGAGATGATCACGTAGTCTTCTATGCGAATCCGTTGAAAAGAATCGGTGACATCCGAAAATTGCGCGGACGCAATCTGAGGAGGAGTTAGCAAGTGACACCAATGGGACGGTGCTACCCGTCGCTCCAACATCTTTTCAGTTATGTATGGTATATTTAGCTCACCGTGATAAAATTACACACCTAAAAATATAAAAAACGTTTAAAGAAAATGTCTTGTGTTCAAAAATAATTAAATAAATGTGTTTTTAGTCGCTTTAAGTATTAAATTTATACAAATAAACACAAAATAACAAATTCCAACTGAAGTCAACGATTTATATAGTGCACATAGCGACAAAATGACATGGCCACACCCCACATGTTTTCTCTCTCCTTCCTCTGATAGCCAACGGCGATTTTTTTTGACCATTCTCCCTTAATAAAATATTTTGTGTCCACCTTAAGAATGATTTACGGCTTCGCCACTAGAGGCAATTAATAGTAACGATTGTAGGACTGGATTTTACTCGTGAAGCTAGGTTTTGGAATATCCGGTTGGAATGTAGCAGCACTAAAAAAAAACGGGTGTGCATGATAATTCTGGTACTACCATGCCTTGCTACTAGGAATCACAAGAAAGTGACCAGCAGCCTACTACTAGGAACTACGTTTCATCTTGTAGCCATTGATTCTTTACGCAGTGGTAACCATGTCGATGCTAAGGTTCTCAAAGATATCATGGTGCAAATGAAGACACAATTTCCTTTTTAAGCTTATGAAGCGTTAAATCAAATCACCTTGCTGCTTTCGAAAGGAATTAAAACAATTCATTTGAAAGCACTTCAAATGGCTTAGAAACTCATTGAGTTTCAGAAGGTCCATAATAGTTAGATCGAGGTATGACAAAAAAAATTTCAACCCTCTTGAAATCATTTTTATAGTTCATAAAATGAATTTTTTGGAAGCTCCAAAAATATATGTAATTTTCTAAATCAGATTTGCACATGATATTTCTAGGAGAGAGGTTATATCAACACAAGATTATAAAAGATGCATCACTGGTATGACTTGGCAGAGAAATGCCTCTTAACTGCTCAAGAAAAGAATAAGGCAAAACTCAACATATAAGTGATCTCTACTTATGAAACATATACCACACTAATCACTTTTCAACTTACATGTATAGCTACAAGAGATGTAATGCATGTTCCATCTCAAGCATATGACACTTATGATTATTAGCCAATAGACTGCTGCAATGCACGAGGATAATATAATAGTATTTGAAGAGTTATTTATAGACAAACATCTCAATTAATTGCATAATTTAGTTATGCTAAGCTATGATTGCATCTGCCCACCTATACATGGTGGAATTTATAAAAGCAAGTCACATTATGCCTTTCCAAACATTTATAGTAAGTTCATAGCACCAAGATGGATAGACCCCCACTATTCTTCAAACACGGAGTCCTTGAGATGCAGGAACATGACAAGTATGTATCATGCAATGATTCTTTATATAAACGCCATATGAGTTCATGCTTTCCTTTTACTTCATACCTGAGCTAATCTGCTGAGGTAGAACATAAGACTTTGAAACCATCATGCAGCAACATCATCAGATGCAATGCAGGTGAAACCAAACAACAAACATATTCTTGAAAAATTACCCTCATTATAAGATCTCGAGCTGTGGTACCTAACTTTCTTTTATATATTAAGATGTGTGCTAGCGTATCTAATGAGCTATCAACGCATAAATGACCGATAAGTTTAAAACAAGGCATTGCCAACTTATATATATATATATATATATATATATATATATATATATATATATATATATATATATATATATATATATATATATATATATATATATATATATATATAAAGCTGAAGCCTTCGCTTAAATTTGAGACACGTAAGAATTTTAGAACTCTATTTTTGCGACACATAAGCTTCAACTTTGCATGTGATAGTTCCCTAATTTAATTGGTCTCTTCATTTAGAGTCCAACTTTTTTAAATTAGATATATATAATTCAAGAATCCTATTTATTTTGGTGTCTTTTTTCTACCCTATTTAACTCTTTTTTATGATTTATTATTAGAAAATTCGTAGGTATAATTTACCCTATATTTGTAAACTTTATAAAATTAAGAATCAATCATACATGTTATAAAACTCTACCCAATCACTATACTTATATATTGGGCCCTAATTTTGATTATTATCACCTTATAGGATTCAAGAATCCTGTTTGTTTTGGTGTTCTTTTCTTTTTCCACATTTGTTTTGGTATTCTTTTCTTTTCCTACCTTATTATTTAACTTTTTCTTATTATTTATTATTAGAAAATTCGTAGGTATAATTTAGATTATATTTGTAAACTTTATAAAACTAAGAAACCAATCATACACTTTATAAAATTCTACTTAAGCACTATACTTATATATTAGGCTCTAATTTTGATTATTAACACCTTATATGATTCAAGAATCCTATTTGTTTTGATGTTCTTTCTTTCTCACCTTTATTTTGGTGTTCTTTTCTTTTCCTACCTTATAATTTAACTCTTTCATATCATTTATTATTAAAAAATTTGAAGGTATGATTTATCCTATATTTGTAAACTTTATAAAACTAAAAAGCCAATCATATACCTTATAAAACTCTACCTAACTACTATACTTATATATTAGGTCCTAATTTTAATTATTAACACCTTATAGGATTCAAGAATCGTGTTTATTTTAGTGTTCTTTTGTTTTTCCACCTTTGTTTTGGTGTTCTTTTCTTTTCCTACCTACCTACTCACTCACTATACTTATATATTATGTCCTAATTTTAATTATTAACACCTTATAGGATTCCAGAATCCTGTTTGTTTTGGTGTTCTTTTCTTTTTCCACCTTTGTTTTAGTGTTCTTTTCTTTTCCTGTCTTATTATTTAACTCTTTCTTATTATTTATTATTAGAAAATTTGTAGGTATAATTTAAATTATATTTGTAAACTTTATAAAATTAAGAAACCAATCATACACTTTATAAAACTCTACATAATCACTATACTTATATATTAGGCCCTAATTTTGATTATTAACACCTTATAGGATTCGAGAATCCTATTTCTTTTGATGTTCTTTCTTTCCCACCTTTATTTTGGTATTCTTTTCTTACCTTATAATTTAACTATTTCCTATCATTTATTATTAGAAAATTCGTAGGTATAATATACTCTATATTTGTAAACTTTATAAAACTAATAAGCCAATCATACACCTTATAAAACTCTACCCAATCACTATACTTATATATTAGGCCCTAATTTTGATTATTAATACCTCAAAAGCACTTTAAAATGACATGATTTTTAGAACTCTATCTTTGCGCCACGTAGGATTTTCTTTGAATCTTCTCCTTTTAACACGTAAGCTTCAACTTTGTATGTGATAGTTTCCCAACTTAATTGTTCTCTTAATTTAGAGTCTAATTTTTTTTAAATTAGATATATACAATTCAAGAATCCTATTTGTTTTTTGTGTCCTTTTCTTTTCTACCTTATCTAAATCTATCCTATGATTTATTATTAGAAAATTCGTAAGTATAATTTAACTTATATTTGTAAACTTCATAAAATTAAGAAACCAATCATGCACCTTATAAAACTCTACCTAATCATTATATTTATATATTAGGACCTAATTTCGATCATTAACACCTTATAGGATTTAAGAATCCTATTTATTTTGGTTCTCTTTTCTTTTTTCACCTTTGTTTTGATGTTCTTTTCTTTTCCTACCTTATTATTTAACTCTTTCCTATCATTTATTATTAAAAAATTCATAGGTATAATTTACCCTCTATTTGTAAACTTCATAAAACTAAGAAGCCAATCATACACCTTATAAAACTCTACCTAATCACTACACTTATACGTTAGACCCTAATTTTAATTATTAACACCTCAAAAGTACTTTAAAATAACATGATTTTTAGAATTCTATCTTTACGCCACTAGGATTTTTTTAGAAATTTTCTCCTTCTAACACGTAAGGTTCAGCTTTATAATGGTAGTTCCCTAACTATTGGATATATAAAATTTAAGAATCCTATTTGTTTTAGTTTCTTTTCTTGTTTTTTTTTTATCTTATTTAACTCTTTGTTTTGGTGTTCGTAGGTATAATTTACTCTATATTTGTAAGCTTTATAAAACTAAGAAACCAATCATACACCTCATAAAGCTCTACATAATCATTATACTTATATATTAAGCCTTAATTTTGATTATTAACACCTCAAAAGTACTTTAAAATAACAATATAAAGTCTCAAAAATATAAAATACGAAATCTTCCCTGCTTACTAACTCTTTATTATGATTTTATTATTAAAGAATTTATAAGTATTATTGATATTGATTACTACACGTAAGATTTGCGACACGTACAATTTGTTGAGCTCTTATATTTTTGACAAGTAATTAAGATTTTTTGGACTTGATCAGCAATTATATTAGAAGTTTCAAGAGAATTATATTTTCTTTGAGATCGCTAAAGGTAAGTTTGAAAGGAATCTAATTTTTATAAGTTATACAGTTAAGTCTAACGTGTTACACTCGGTTTTAACTAAGAACAAATATGTATTTGGAAGAAAATAACTTGTGGCAAGCAAAGATTGAGTTGGAAAAAATAAATGTGAGGGTAAATAAGTTAAAAGAGATTTTTTTCCCATGAACTAATAACAAATGACCAATTATGATAGTTAAGGAAATAATACTAGAGAGATTTCAATGGTAGATGTCACAGTACGGCAGTGGTGGGAATGGAAAAGGTGACAATGATTGCGAATGTGATAGTTGTAATTCTTGTGGTGGTAGTGTAGCACTATTAATGAAATTGAGATTTGTAATACTTTTGACAAGCCATGGTTGTAGCGGTACGTGTAATTCTCGAGATGGTTGTGGTGAAGGTAATCATAGCAGTAAGATTATAGTGATGGTAGAGGTGATGGTAGTGATAACAGTTAGTAAGTGATAATTCTGAAGTGATTAGAGATACCATTAATATAATGGTGATTGACAAGTTATGCTCTAATATGCCTTGGGCAAGTGATAAGATGTGCACAATGATAGTTCTAAATATGCTAATTTACAGTGGTAGCACTAAGGTGTTTTGAGGTAGTATCAATGTAGTAGTGGTGCATGAGTTATACTCGGAATCTGGATTGGACAGCCCAAAGAAAAAGACATAGTGATGACTCGATTAATCTTTGATAATTTGAATATATACATAGAACGTACTTTGAGTACTATAATTCCTTTACACTATGCACCGAACAAAAAATATGCGAAATCCTTTGCATAAAGAAAGATATCAGGTGACACAATTAGCATTTATACTTATAGGAAGGTTGAGCTTCATATACATCATCCATTAAGAGGAAAAAAATGTAACTCTTTATTAGATTCTGTTAACAAAAACAAACAGAATTATAAAAATGAGGATATAAATGGTGATTTTCTTCTTCACTGTATCTTTGGAGATAAGATTGCTATAACCAGATGATTAGAACATTGATGCTTGACTATTAAGTTAAAAGATATGAATCTACGACTATATATTCGTACGAGATTGTCGATCATAATTTGTAACTATATAAAAGTCAAAAGTATTGCTTACGAAAAAGCATTCAAAGATTATACCATAATTATTCTTATTGTAACATTCACATCCGATTAGTAAGTAAAAGTATACATCAAAACTTTCTAAAAAAGTGTTTTCAAGATATGATCTTATACTTTAATTTATATATTTTTCGACAATTAACAAAAGTTGTAATATTTCAATAATTAATGTGTTTTAACCAATATTTTCAACACCTTGCTTTTGTGTTGAGTACAACTTTGTGCATATATAACATGCATGAATAACATAGGTTGCGAAAGACATATGAATGTATATTACATGTTTATTAGAAATTCAATAGTATGATTTAATGCGTGTTTGTTTTACTTCTTAAAATTAGAAAGAGTACAAAATTTTAAATCTACCCCGTGCATTTGCACGGGTCCATTAGCTAGTTTGCTTAAAATTGCGATACGTAGAATTTTTTAAACTCTATTTTTATGACAAGTAGGACTTTTTAAGAGCCTTCTCCTACTGACACGTAAGCTTCAACTTTGCATGTGGTAGTCTCCTAACTTAGTTAGTCTCTTTATTTAGAGTCCAACTCTTTTGAATTAGATATATAATATTCAAGAATCCTATTTGTTTTGGTATTCTTTTCTTTTTCTACTCTATATAACTCTTGACTATAATTTATTACTAAAAAATTCGTAGGTATAATTTACGCAATATTTTAAAACTATATAAAACTAAGAAACTAATTATACACATTCTAAAACTCAACCTAATCAATATACTTATACATTAGGCCTTAATTTTGATTATTAAAACCTCAAAAGTACTTTAGAATAACAAAATAAAATTTCAAAAATATAAAATACGAAAATCATGCCCTACTTACTAATTTTTTAGTATGATCATTGGCCCATCTTTTCTATTTAACTCTTTATTATAATTTATTATTAAAAATTCGTACGTATAATTTATGCAATATTTTTAAACTTTATAAAATTAAGAAACTAATTATACACCTTCTAAAACTCTACTTACTTCAACTTTGCATTTGGTAGTCTACTAACTTAGTTGATCTCTTTATTTAGAGTCCAATATTCAAGAATCTTATTTGTTTTGGTATTCTTTTCTTTTTCTACTCTATTTACGTCTTTACTTTAATTTATTATTAAAAAATTCGTAGGTCTAATTTATGCAATTTTTTTAAACTTTATAAAACTAAGAAATTAATTATACACCTTCTAAAACTCTACCTAATCAATATACTTATACATTAGGCCTTAATTTTTTATTATTAAAATCTTAAAAGTACTTTAAAATAACAATATAAAATCTCAAAAATGTAAAATATGAAAATCATACCTTACTTACTAATTTTTTAGTATGATCATTGACCAGACATGTAAATCTTATAAAATTAAAAAAACAAAATCTACTTTTTTTAAAGCTTTATATAATCCAAAAAGGCTTCATTTTGGACTACTAACTTCTTAAAAACACTTAAAACAAATAAAATAAAATCTCTCAAATATAAATAAAATCTAGCAAATGTAAAAAACAAAAATTATGTATGAAATTAATGATTAATCTTTACAAATTAAAAGGTAAGCTTTTCATAGCATATATTTTCGTTTTTACCTTGATCTTTTAGTTATGCAAAATATCATCCTATTTGTTTTGGTCCATTGAGGTGACCTTTTTGTGAAAAGAAAGAAGGCAATAAGGTGCCTTTTAACAACATATGGTACCAACTTGCAGCAAGTGCTTATAGCCATACCAGAAACAAATACCATCCAATTTGTATGTGCAGTGGTCTTAAGTTTGTAACTCATGAACATTTAAGTTTCATTAAAATATAGGTTACAAAAAGGTCAAGAAAATCAATTGAAAAGTCATTAAAGTTTATTGAAATGATAATAAAACAAAAGTTATAATGAGGTGTTATAATCCACCATAAATAATATAATGAGGCATTTCAACTACAATTATGCACCAATAAAAAGATGGTGTTAAACAATAATGTTATAGACACAATTAATCTTCTTCTTTTTTTTTTTTTGTAAAAGCCCAATTTTGGAGGACACAAAACTAAACTATGACTTCAAAAGAAACATTAGTATTTTCATTTTTATTAAAATACTCCAACAATCCCCCACTCTAGGGGATCACATGGAGCTTTGATACTTTACTTTGTCCATCCATGTATACAAGTCAATCTTGGTTTTCATGGTCACTAGATATGTGACAACAAGTAACACCCCTCTACAAGTGCATTTAAACTGGGGCTGTACGTTTATATTTTTGTAATAATGATGAAAAAGATGTTTTTTTCGTGTATATTTACGTTTTTTCAGTTCCGTTTTGGATAAAAAAATTCAAATAGTACCAAAAAAGCTAAAAACACGTTTTCCCTGTTTTCTTGAATTGTATTCTCCTTGTCAGAGAAAACCATTACTATGTCTCCAGATTTCACTCTTTTCTATGCCGCTTACATCCTCTCTCTCTCTCTCATGATTTTCTCGGCCGCCTAAGAAGGCCGCCCTGCAGAAGCCAAATCCCTTGAACAGAGGGTCCTCAAAAAAAGGAGGAATGCCCCCACAGGAAAGCAAAGCGCAGGCGTTGCCTCAGAGGACGCCAAATGGTGAGGAGTAGAAGGAGAAGAGGGGGATGTTTGCAATCACGCTCACGCGCGAGGAGATTTAGGAGGACGCATTTTCGATGACCGGAGCGAGGCCGTCGAGGACGGGTTTGCAGAGTTCTATGGTGATTGTCGTAGAGATCTATGGGATAACCTAAAAACAGTGGCTGCTTCTCATACCTTGGCTTGGAGACTTTAATGAAATTCTTGAACCCAATGATAAGCTTGGAGGCAGATGGATGAATTGGAATAGAGCCACAGAATAGTTGGACTGTATGGACCTTCGTAATATGCTTGACCTGTTTACCAAGACCGTTACTAACATTAAGCCTTTTAATTCCGGCTGGGTGTTACTTTTTGCTTTGGTGGTTGTGGTGATTTGCAGAAGGGGAAGGGGAAATGGGGACATAGATGTGGGAATATGGAAGGGGGAAGGGAAATGGAACTCGTGAAGGGGAAATTGAAGGGGAAGGAGGACACACAGATATGGGCCCATGGAAGAAATAGTGTAGAAAATGCTAAAAAACATACAAGAATGTATCGCAAAAAGTTGGTAAAAATAGAAATGAAAATGATAAACGTACAAAACAAACTGAATACTAAAATTAAAAGTACACGATCCAATTTTAGAACTGAATACTAAAATCTAGAAAACAGAAACAGAATACAAAACGCGAAAATAAATTGCGTAAACGTACAGTCCCAATTTTTTGCCAATTCTCTATTCTTTCGGACAGAGTTCAGGAAAAATAAAATCGTCAGGTTTTTTGGTTGAAGCGTGTAACTTCCGGCAAAGGCGGACCACCTGCATGACTTGGGGGGCCACGGCACCTCCCAGATTTTGGGATTTTTTTTTTCAGTTTTATAAATAATGGGTAATCATATTTAAAGTATTTACAAAAATACCACTATATTATAACATTTTATTAGGGTTTTATTCTGTTGTGTTTGTTACATTTTGTGCCTCTAGTCGTCATAATCGTTGTTTTTCTCATTTTCTTACTTCATCTTCATTCTTCTAAATTTTAAATTCTAAATCTTCATATTGTAAGTAAAACAGAATAATTCAAGGTTAGTTCTTCTTCTTCTTCTTCTCCCCCTCATCTTTTATAAATTCTTATAGCAAGTTCATTTATATATATGTTCTATTGTCCTCGTACAAGTAAAATATAATCACATCAATAGTACTTATTGAGTGTCAGAGTTGAACTTCTTTCATGCAAAATTAGTAATTTGTCGTTGAGTAACCTTACCAAGTTGAATAAATCTCTATGAATAGTTAAATTATATGATTAGTAGTCAAATTGAACAATCTAACTTCTGTTGAACCTTTTCAACAGTGACGCGAATTCTTTTGTGTTAGTCATTAATTTTTTTAATCATTTTTTTTTATCTCCGATTAGATTTTCTGAGTCTGCCCCTGACTTCCGACCCTCTTCTTTTGTAGGAAATTTTCTGAGTTAAAGAACTTTTTTGTGGGGACGTTTTACTATTGGTCGCTATTAGTACAGTTAGACTGTGATAAACGACTTTGTTTGCAAAAGATATTAGTCCTGGTCCACGTACATGTTTATCATGCACGATGGAACCAAACACTGTTTCCCAGAAGGCAGATACTTCACTCTCAAGCAACGCTTTCGTGACCAAATCATAGAACAGACAAATTATGTGAGATGAACATAAGAGCCAACTTCAGTAACCTAAGTCAATTGGCACTGAAGCACCACCGTGTGAACAACAAGCGCACACAAATTATCATGCGGCGCCGCAAGTTCCCTAGGCTTCCCTACATCCTGGTGGTGAACCACGAAATGGGAACAGTAATCATGTGGAGAAAAGTTCAACCTTCTGCATGAAATTGGCCCTTGGTGTGGTCCCCAGGAAATTCGTCGTGAGTTTCCTTCGAAATTCAAAGACATTTTGGCAAGTCTGAACATCACGATAAATAGCGTTGCGAGGGTTCTGATTCTTGCCCCGCTCGATCACAAGTTCTTGAAAAATAGGAAGTGTTGAGATCCTTCTGCACTACATTCATGGAATCCTCCCTTCTCTCCATTCAAGCTCTAGTCACCAAAATCAAGCTTGAAACCTTCTCACCCAAAAGTGATCTGTACTCGTTCGTTTCGCCATCTGCTTATGACACCGCGTGGTTAGCCATGGTTCAAGATCCTAAAGAACATGGTCGCCCATTGTACAAGGGTTGCTTGGACTGGGTGATGAGCAACCAAAAGGAAGAGGGGTATTGGGGAGTGTCCAGTGCAGATGGTCTTCCCACCATTGATACTCTTCCTGCAACTCTTGCTTGCTTGGTTGCCTTGAAAACCTGGAATGCTTCAGACAAAGGCGTAGAAAAAGGTACATTAGGCTGTCATAATTGCACCCACGTGAACACCGGACAAGATATATCTACAAATGTACTTCCAAAGAACTATGTCACATAACTTATTTCACAACTTTCACTTAATTACTCTAGTTCTCCAAGGCCGTCAAATATTGGAACTTATAATTTTTTGTTCTTCTATTTCTTTTGCATGGGCTTAAAACCAAAATCAAGGTACTTACTTGCACTCACAAGGTAAATTTTGTAGCAGATATTTTCCTTCATAACGATTTCCTCTTCATGTCAGGGTTGGCATTCGTTCATGCGAAAATGAAGATGCTTGTCGACGTAGACTATCAGCAACTTCCTCGATGGTTTGCTATCGTTTTCCCAGGAATGGTTGAGCTTGCGCGGGCAACAGGTCTAGAGCTTGTCATGCAAGATGAGTTGAAAGGGGTCATTTCCAGCATTTTCAAGGAGAGGCAAAGGATTCTTGAAACGTAAAATGCTTCTGTTTCTTCTCTTCTATCGTGGATACGTTGTTAAGTTTTGTGACTGATCTAACTTTATTCAAGAGAATGAATTACAGGGAAAAACTTGTGGATAAGTTCCAGTATCCCCCAATCTTATCATATCTGGAGGCCCTGCCATCAACATATGAGATTGACGAACAAGCCATAGTGGCCCATCTGAGTGAAAATGGCTCAATATTCAACTCACCCTCTGCCACTGCTTGTGCATATATGGCTACCGGAAACCAGAAGTGCATGGATTATCTGGAGTCTTTTGCTCAAAGATGTCCTTATGGCGGTATGACCATATGCTCTGTGTCCCCTTTAACAGAGAGATTATTTCATCTCCACGTAAAAGATACTTTCAAAGCATCATCACGCTACACGTGCGGATTTAATTTTGAATTGGCACCTGAACCTAGAACGACCTTAGTTGCACAAAGCGGCCGGGAGCGGGAGCGAGGGAGCGAGAACGGGGGCGGGAAAGCGTAAATACTAAGAAAAATTTAAGATTGGAAGCGGCTTGAATAAATAAATGCGTAAAGAGTATTATCATTTATTTAGTATAGTTTAAATAGACAGCAACAACAGAAAATGAGATTTTAAAGACTTGAAAGAAGAGAGAAACAATGAATTTAGTTGAAAAGAACTTGATTTTCACGTATTCTATCACTTATTTCATGCATCTCTATCCAGTTAGCGGGATCGGGTTCTCATCTTAACTTGGGACAAGATCCCATGAAGCTCCTAACTTGGAATCGCAAAAGCGAGTTTCTGAGAGAGATTCGTCACCATATTAGGAGTTTTCCCAACTAAGAGAACGATCCCATCTACTGCTATGATATCATGTAAAGGCATCAAACACTAATCAACTGACAATGAAGGAGAAGTCCACAAAACTTATATTTTAGTATGTTATAATTGTTATTTTTTCCAAAGTGGGATTTACATGTCAACAGGTATCACCCGCCAAAGTATATTTTTCAAATCATAAGAAATTGTAAAAAAGAAATGGTGACTTTTAAGAGATGGTCTCTTCTCATGGGACAGATAGAGTGCGTGTTGCTATGCGCTTTCGAAGTTTTGACTCGATGCTATTTTCATGTAGTTCCATCAATGTATCCCATGGATAGAGGACTCATCAAGCTCAGCATGGTAGATCATATTCAAAAACTAGGGTTGGGTGAACACTTCCAGGAAGACATTGATGAAATTCTAGAACAGTTCTACAGGTAACAAAGCACTGTTGCCCAAATTTAGGTTCTTGACAATAACTCACTCAACCATCTTCGTTTCTGTAACTAGAACATATAGGAATCGCAAGAAACAGCTATCGGAACCAAGGGGAACCAATGATGCGTTGGCAAAGATATACAAGGACTCATTAACATTTCGGCTACTGCGGATGCATGGATATAACATAACTCCACGTACGGCTTCAAAACCTACCCCCCCCCCCCCCTCTCTCTCTCTCTCTCTCTCTCTCTCACACACACACACACACACACACACACACAAAAACACATACAAGTTTTTCAAAGTCTTGTTGTAAATGACTTTTGCACTAACTGAAACTGATTTTGCATGTGCAGGGAGTTTTTGTTGGTTTCTAAATCGTGAAGACATTCTGGATCATCTGGAACAAAACTGTGAACATTTCAGAAGCTTGATATATAATGTTTATAGAGCCACAGATGTTATATTTGCAGGAGAATACGAACTAGAGGAGGCAAGAATGTTTTCAAAAAAATTGCTTGAGAAAACTATGAAATCAAGAATGGCGTATGATAATTTTGTCACACTCCCAAGTTTCCGTGGAGTGGTAAGTCACGTTTATACTCTTCACTCTATTCTTTTTTTGGTTACTCTTCACTCTATTCAACCGATGGGAAGTTTATGAGGAGATTTTAGCCAATGTAGTGGCTTTTCATAGTTAAGTCATGCATTTGAATGTCTGGTTGCCAACATAATCTCACTAAGGTAGCGCTTAAAATTACTTACAGTTTTAATTTTTTATTTTAATTTTTTTTAATTAAAACTAATTTAGTTCTTATTTCTTACAAAAATAAATGTGTATTTGATTACCCAACTTTTATTTTGAGTTTTTTTTGTTTGATTATTTAGTTTTAATTTTAACTTTTTTCTTTGGTGGTGGTTGCGGTGGCGGCGGTGGGGGGGTGGCGGTAGCCGGCGGGGTGACCGGTAACAGTGGCTGGCGGAGGGAGCCGATGGGGGCCGGCGGCAGGCGATGGCTGTAGCGGTGGGGGGTGGTAGTCTCAAAACAAAAACCAAAATTGAAAATCCAAAACTCCAAAATGAGAATTTTAAAAAACAGTTATGTCTTAAAAACTGAAAGGAAAAAAAATAAAAATTGTGTGTCAAACGCGTTTTATGTAAACTAAAAATAAAAAATGAAAACCAAATGGTTTTTAAACAGACACTAAGTTTATGGCTTCAAGGTGGCGGCCAAAATTAAATTTGGTATTACTTTGGCTCCTATATGTCCTGTGTGAAGCAAAGTTCCCTCCAACCCCATGCTTGGAACAAAAGTGTGTGCCTAGAGGTCTTTTTGTGGCATTTTTGTATTACTTTACCAATAATTGTAACTTAGTATCAACAAACTGTAGCTTAAAGTGTTAACAAGAAGTGTCACCAATGGAGGAAGTGACTTCCCCCGTGAAGTCAGCCTACCAAACTCCAGACTGAAGTCAGCCGAGAGAGAGAGAGAGAGGAACAAAAACAAGACAAACCCAGTCTGATGAATATGGATGCAATTTTTATGCCCAAAGATTATCACTAGAATATAAGGGAACAGGAAAAAAAAACCGGTTCCATTTTGTTGTCTCTACATTGTTGAACTGTATCTTGCATGTAAGTCATGCTAACCAGAGACTGTTGTGTTTCCATAAGATTGAGCAAGAGCTGAGTCTTCCGTGGATTGCTAGACTGGATCATCTTGACCATAGAATGTGGATTGAAGAAAATAGAGTCAGTCCTCTGTGGACTGGGAAGGCCTCCTTTTACAGGTAGAAGCTCCTACGAGTAGTATTGCACTTAAATTCCTGATATGTTTACAGTTCTGCTTTTTTCAATTTAAGCATGGTTGGAATTTAATTACCTAAAGAATCTAACCAATCAAACATTTTCCTACTAGGTTAACATGTCTCCAGGATGAGAATATCATGCAACTTGCCATGGAAAACTACAAGTTTCGGCAACTAATTTATAGGAACGAATTGGAGGAACTGAAAAGGTACAAGATTTTCTTCCACTAGAATGCGTCCTCAAACCCAACGAATTCGTCAAATAACTTTGCGATAATTCATGACTCATGGTGCGCCTTATGGATATGGCAGGTGGTCAAAGGACACTGGCCTTAGCGACATGGGATTTGGCCGGGAAAAGACTTCCTATTGCTACTTCGCTGTTGCCGCTAGCAGTTGTTTGCCTCATGATTCTCTTGTTCGGATGATAGTTGCCAAGAGCGCAATACTTATTACAGTCGCGGATGATTTTTTTGATATGAAAGGTGCTCTTGATGAATTGCAAGAATTGACTGAGGCAGTACAACGGTAATTAAACTTCTTCATTAGGTACATTTTATGGTAAAAAAATTTCAGTTTGGCAAAATGAGGCATCATGCCAAGCAAATTTATAGCTTTAGTAATACTCTCACACCAATTGAAGGTTGTGGTAAGTGTCCTTATTGGCTTTCAGCGATACGTGATGCAAAATGCCACTAAAAATCAACCCATAGTCTATGAAAATCAGGATAAGGAGTGTGCGGTTCAGTGTCTGAAGTACCAAAAGAACCAGACAGATTGCATGGTTTCCTTTTCATCAATTTTTAGATTCCGTTTTTTTTTTTCCTATGCACATTTGTTTTTGTCCTCATCTTGCCCCCAAAATGTTACCTACTACACTAATGTTTATGAATGGCAGATGGGATGGTAAAAGTTTAAGGGGCCCTAGTAAGGTCATCTTTGCTGCCCTTGTTGATTTTGTGACTGACATTGCAAAAGAGTTCCTCCATCAAAAAGGAAGTGATATAACAAGATACCTGCAAGATATAGTAAGTGTTTACGCATATTTGAGTGAGTAAATGCTGCATAATTGATCCATGTTATCGGTAAAAACTTAGTTATGTGATATATACGGTTCTTTTGTACAAAAGTGGCGGGAAACATTTTTCTCATGGCTGCTGGAAACTACTTGGAGCAATACTGGATACATACCATCCGCAGATGAGTACCTTAAGGTTGGAATGACGTCCATTGCAACACACACCATAGTTCTTCCATCTTCATGTTTCTTGAGCCCAAGGCTGCCAGATGACAAACACAAAACCAACCACTATGAAACTATCACAAAGTTGCTCATGGCTACGGCTCGCTTGTTGAATGACATCCAAAGCTATCAGGTAAGTTATCACCCTTTTTCATAGTATCTCACAAATCCAAATCCTCTGGAGTTATTAAGATCTTTGCTGTTTCTTAGGGTGTTGCCATGCCATTTCAAAAAATATAACTGCACAAGTTAAAAAGCGTGACAAAATGAACCCTTCATCTTTGTAATTTACTACAAATAAACAAGCACGAGACCATCTGGCTATCTTGAAGAGTTGGAGTTTTGATGAAGGGCCCTCTTTTCCAATGGGATGAAATTTAGTAGGACTCATCATGCATTCATGCGGTTTTTATCAGTGCGGGTAAGGTTTTGAAATGTTCTCCATTTGTAAAAGACCAGGGAAATGCAAAGTTTCTGTATCCTGAGAAAATATTTTGCTACTGATATATGCAGGCATTTTATTTGTAACCACAACTGATGCCTATCGATTGTCTTTCAAGAAAATGTTGGCACAAATTTTAGAAAAGAAGTTGACAATGAAACTATTAGTAGAAGTATCGCTGCTCTATTAACGAAAAAGCCATTGAAAGGCGACGATTTCTCGTTTTCAGTCTCCGGGTAGCAGCAACATTTGCTTATTCTCTATCCTAATCTAAAACAATTATATGTATCCTGTCGTGTACGCACAGAAGGAACAAGGGGAGGGGAAAATGAACCTTGTGCTGCTCCACTTGAAAGAAAATCCAGACGGAAACATTGAAGATTCAATTGGTTATGTGAAGAACATATTAGATGAGAAGAGGAGAGAGTTACTCCAGCATGTTCTGATGGACGAGCTAAGTGATTTGCCGAAACCATGCAAGCATCTCCACCTATCATGTCTGAAAGTGTTTCAGATGTTCTTCGACTCCGGCAACCGTTTTGACTCCAACACTGAACTACTTCAGGACATAAAGAAAGCAATTTATGATCCCCCCGAATACCGGATCCTCAAGCCCATAAGGCCTCAACGTTGTTCTCGTGGAGTAACTACCCAAAAAAGTTCTACGGTGCATGCTCATTTCAATCGAACCTTCACAACTCGCTGCAGCAGCAAAAGTCCCAAAACTTCTGCTACAAAAGATGACTGCAGGAAACTGCTTATTCCACGAAGGTTTAGCTTCTGCTTCATTTGATTCGGCTTGTCAAATATATCGCCCGTCGTAGCTTCCACAGTAAACAGATTTCTGTAATGCGAGTGCGTGTGAATAAGGCAATGTGCCCAAGATGTGTCAAATTATGCTATCCTATTCAGTTGTGACAAGTTGAGCGTGTGAACTACGATTGAAGTTCTCTAGTGGATTAGATTAGTTCTGTTATCTTTCTTGCTTAGGTGGTTGGATTTTTGTTTCTCTTTTTTCTTTTTCTGATCAAGATTGGTTGGTACGTTGGCAGGACGAAAGCGTGTAGCCCTGATATTGTTCACCAGGTGTCATAATATTGACTTATCTTTCGAGAAGGTACAACGCTAATCAGACTAGGACACAAACGACTTGGTTGTACCTTAAAACCAAAAAAACAACACAACTGTTGGAAACAAAACTAACGAGTTCAGAAGAAAGTTCTTGAAACCATCTAATAAAACAGCCATAAAACCTTTCACCTCAGAGGATATTTCTCAAGTCCTCTTAGGTTGTTTGAGAAAGAAGTCAGAAGACACTCTCTCAAAATGCCAGGAAGTTTGCAATAGAAATTGTATTTAAAATTGGTTCGATGAGGACCTCAAACGTCAATAGAATAATATTGTGAAATCACAAAAAAACTGTTAAAATGCATTTTCACCGTGAACAGATGCTAAAGTAGCGGAGTACGTATTTGCACCGTCGAATTCTCATCATGGCTTGAATGTTGTGGCACGCTAGAACTAATTCTTGATTTTCGTACCAGTGGTTTGACAAGCATGTTAGTGTTATGTCACACACTCTATGGCAAGATTAGGGTGGCCATGGCCGGAGACCCTTAACCCATCCCCCACCAAACTCTTCAGAAGCCCACCTTCTCATATTTTTCTCCTAGCAGAGCCGACAAAATTCTTTTGCTTGAATTTGTATCCCAATGTGTGACTCCAATTTATATGATCTCATGTTGGTGTTTCTATAGTCATCTGAGTATGGTGACTGAGGGAGAGATTCCGTTCTACTTCTGTGCGATTCATTGTTTAATAGTAGATTTTGTAGCCTTCTTAGCCCATTTACAAGCCAAATGCCATATACATCTGAAAGTTCTCCCTTTCCGTTTCTTCTAAAGGATAACCGAAGTCAGTTCGAACTATCAAAACAACCCCCTCTTGAAAAAAATGAACCATATTTAGGCTTGTTAATAAATTGGGTCAATGGACCCATTATCCACCCACTAACAAATAATGTGTATTTGTTAGTTTGGATAAATACAGTTATTTAGAGAATATTTATTTCTTAAGTGCTTGAGATAAATACAATCTTTATCCCCTAAGAGTTTGAGGTAAAGTCAGTCTCTAATTGTATCTCTATATAAAGGCTAGAGATATCCCAATAAGTTAAAAGTCATCCCAATAAGTTAAAAGTCATAGCAATAACCCTCTCTCTATAGCATTCTCTCTAGAGCAATCACCAAACTCTAGGATTTGGTTCGTGGACGAAGAACTCGACTCTAGTAGCCATTTTCGTACCTGCGAAAAAGAACAAGCGTGTTGGAGGCTTGTAACAACAAGGATCCTACTTCGAAATTTTCGGAGACTTCGTACGGTATGTTTTCGAACTCATTACGTGTTACGTGGTAGCACATTAAATCATTTCAACATTGGTATCAGAGCATGATTACTTATTGATTCGCCTTTAACATGCTAGAATAAATTATGTGCATGTTGCGATTTTTTTCGGATACATGAATGAGACCCATTATTAAAATTCAAAATTTTTTGAGCATGTTTTTTCTGAAAAATAATTATATAGTTTTGTTCTCCTATAATTGATGATAAACTCCGTAAAATTTTGTGATTTTTGGATACATGGTTTGTGAGAAATCATAATTTTATTTTTCAAGAAAACTGTAATTTTTTGAGTTTTGGAACTCAAATTCGAAGCATGATATTCAGTTTTATCATAATCGATTCATACATAATTAATCTATGTTGAATAAGCTTTCCAACGATATATTGCACGCATTATTTGGCTTAAAAATGAAAGAGATATGGCCTTCGAAAGTTGGCATCGCGCATGACGGCCACTGAAAAATTAGGGTTTTCTAATAAAGAAGACGAACATGCGCCGAGGACGCGCGCCCCGCGCGAAGCCAGTTACTGATGCGCCGCATGCGCTCCCACGTGCCAAGACAGGAGCCCACGCGTGTTCCCGCGCTCACACGCGCGGCAAGGCTGCAGACACGCGCCGCGCGCCACGTGTTACGTGCCACGAGCGCGTGCGTTACACGCGCCAAGCGAAGAGAGCCAGAGGCTGCCCCACGCGCACGGCAGCGCGTAGAGGCGCGTGAAGTTGTTTTCGGCAGGTTCTGACCCCATCGCCGGCGCGTGGAGTCTTGTTTCGGCTTCAAAAGTTTTTATATGGTGTTAAATTTATCTTTATATCCCATGTGTGTATTCTGTTTAATTTTTAAACGACTTTTTCTATTGAAATTAGCTTTAAATTTTTGTTTTATACACATAATTTTTTCTTTAATTACAGAGGGTATATTAGGGATAAATTTACTGTTTGCCAATTTAAAGAATTTATCTCTCATTTTTGGGACATTTAGAAATATTTTTTGTGGTACTTGTGTGTTCCCAAAAAATACGAATAATGCGTAAATATTAATTTTTGCACTTTGTGAGCAGAAATAAATATTATGGAGAGTTATATGACATAGATAAATTATGTTTTATTTATTTACCTTGATTAGTGTTATGGTTTAAATATATTTTTTCGTGCTTTTGGCAAGCTCACACCTTTTTAAACCCAATTCCAAGGCATTTACGCCCGTTTTTCTTGGAAGGAGAATGTGGCCTATTCATCTATTTAAATTACCCTTTAACTTGTTATTTGAGCATGCTGGTTTTACATTAAATGGATGGATACTAGATTGACATTCTAAAGAAACTTATGTTTATGTGTTTACTTTTGTTTTAAGAAAATTCTTTTGAGAATAATGTGTTGTGCGGCATCTCCATTTGTTTTATTGGAGTAGTTTGTAGTAGGATTCTCAAAGATATTGTATTCTACTATTTCCCTATATATTTCCAGAAAGCCTTGTATGGGGATGTAATTTCGCACGCACATTATTCAAGTCAGAATTTTTTTAGCATAAGTTATTAGAATGCTAATGGGGCTCAATGGAGTCCTTGCACATTTTATTGCATGGTACAATTTTTATATTGTTCTAAATCATCATGTAGATGATTTATTATACTGTGGCTTATATAATGATGAAATTTATTGCGAAAAATTACTTGAAAAATATTTTTCCCAACTCACATACATGGGAGATGATTACGAGCTTAGCAAATTTTCGATTTCATGATGTGAGGAAGGATTATGTTTTTCATTTGAATTTTTTAAAATAAATAGAAGGATGTATAATTAATATTTTTTTCCTTGCGCAATCTAATGTAGTGAATATAATGGCCACCAAGAATGTCATAGCTGATCTCGTTAAGGGTGAGAAACTTAACGGAGATAATTATGACGTTTGGCACAAAAAGATGAAATTCATGCTGAACGAACAAGAGCTCGAGGAGCACTTGACCAAGGAGATGGTTGCGCCAACTGAGGCGCAACCCCTAATAGACCACACTGCCTACCAGAAATAGAATCAGAAAGATCGTAGTGCGCGCTACACCTTGTTGAGCAGCTTGCAAAATGATCTAATCGGGCAGTATGATGAACTTCCAACTTGCAAAGCTTTATGGGAGCAGCTCAAGTTCTCTTTTGGTGGAACCTCAACTACGCGGCTTCGTAGCCTTGTGATTAAGTTTGAGGAGTACACAAAAGACCCTAAACATACCATGAGTGAACATCTAAGGATGATGTCCAATATGATTGGTAAGCTGAGGGATGCTGGCCATGCGCTCACAGATGAGCAGCAAGTCAGAGCTGTCATAAGGTCCCTTCCTGCCTCATGGGCCAATATGAAACATATATTGACCCACAGTGAAAACATCAAGAACTTTTCTGATGTTTCACAGCATGTCATCCTTGAGGACGAGACTCGAGATGCTGACAAGACCCTTGCTTATGTCGCCCAAGGGGGATCGTGCAATGCAAATGGCAAGCATGGAAGACAAAGTAAGAAAGTTAAGAAAGGCTAGGCTAGCACTTCTGCGCCAAAGGAAGGAAAAATGAAGAAATGCAAGAGAGGAAAATGTGGTGGGAAAAAGGATCTGTCTAAAGTTAAATGCTTCAACTGTCAACAGAAAGGACACTTCGCTCGTGATTGCACTGAGCCGAAAAAGGTACTTTCAGAATCTCTCTCTCAGTTATATGTTTCCTCACATGTGATGGTTGCTCATTCCCAACCTGTGTGGTTTGTGGATACGGGTGCAACAAAACATGTAGCACGTGATCGAGAGGGGTTCGTAGATTATCATCGGATTCCAGCAGGTAGCAAACATATCTTCATGGAAACAATAGCTCTGAAGAGGTGCTAGGGGTTGGTTCTTACCAGCTCAAGTTGCGCACTGGGCGCACATTGATTCTTGAGGATGTGCGATATGCACCCACTGTTCGGCTTAATCTACTTTCAGTTACTGCTTTATTAGACAATGGTTTTTTCCTTTATTTTTAAGGGTAATAAGTTGGACATCTTTTTGGATGATGTTTTGTTCGGACATGGTTTTCGCATGGATAGTCTTTTTCAATTGGATTTAAATGATTCTCAGTCCTCTTATTCTTATGTTGTGAACGATAATATTGTGAATGATTCTACCACCTGACATGCAAGACTGGGCCACATAGGCCAAGATAGAAGACTTGTTTGGCTAGAGAAGGCCTTTTGGGCCCACTCGCAAGAGTCAATCTACAAACATTTGAGGCTTGTTTGGCAGGTAAAGCATATAGGAAGCCTTTTGGAAAGGCTGTGAGAGCAACTCAACCACTTGAGCTAGTTCACTCTGACATATGTGGACCTATGAGTGTAAAGCACGCCATGGCACCTCTTATTTCTTTACACTGATAGACGATTATACGCGATATGATTATGTGTATCTGATATCTCACCGCTATAAAGCTTTGGACTGTTTCAAACGCTTTGTAGCTGAGGTTGAGAATCAGAAAGAGAAGAATTTAAAAACTCTTTGCACTAACCGAGGACGCGAATATTTGTCAGATCACTTCAAGAAGTTTTGTGAGGAAAAAGGGATACGCAGGCAACTTACTATTCTTAATACTCCACAACAAAATGGCGTTGCGGAAAGAAGGAATAGAACATTGTTAGACATGGTTAGGTCTATGATGGCGCAAGCAAACCTCCCAATATCTTTTTGGGGGATGCTCTTTTGACTGCAGCCTATATACTTAATCGAGTGCCTTCACAATCAGTCAAATCCACCCCATATGAGCTTTGGAATGGCCAAAAGCCAAATTTGGATAACTTGCTCCCATGGGGCTCAGCAAGTTATGTTCACAGTACTTCTCATAAGTATGGAAAACTAGGGCCTAGAGCTAAAAAGAGTATCTTCTTGAGGTATTCTGAAAACTCTAAAGGCTATGTGATGTATGGTAAACATCCAAATGGTGGAAAGACTGAAATAGAGTCTCGTGATGTCGATTTCATAGAGAATGATTTTTTTAGCATTGGAGCCGCAAGTAAGAATCTTGACCTCTATGAGTTAGAGGAAGTTGAAGCCACTTTACCATTTCCAAGCGAAGGTGGGGGATTAGTTCTTCATCCTGTTGTCGTTGAAGATAGTATAAGTGATCTTCAACCTAGTGGGAGCATCCTAGACAGTGGGAGCACACCATCAGGACCATCAGGTCAACAAGATTCTCAATTGCGTAGAGGAGCACGAGGAAGAGTTCCACGTCGTCGTTTTGAGATTGACGGTGAAATTCTTATGTGCACTCCAACTGATGAAAATGAGCCCACTTTTGTGGAAGAAGTTTTATCTTCACCTGCTAGTAATGAGTGGATGGCTGCAATGAAAGATGAGAGGCAGACGGGTCAATTGACAAGTATAAGGCATGTCTTGTGGCGAAAGGCTATACCCAACTGCGGGGTGTGGACTATGAAGACACTTTCTCCCTAGTGGTGAGATTTGCTTCAATTCGCCTGATCCTAGCTATTGTCGCCCAGCAGGATTTAGAACTTTTTCATATGGATGTTAAGACTGCGTTTCTCAATGGAGAACTAGACGAAGAGATTTATATGGCTCAACCTGAGGGTTTTGAAGTCAAGGGACATGAGCGCAAAGTTTGCCGGCTCAAACGTTCTATATATGGTCTCAAACAATCGTCTAGGCAGTGGTACTTTAGGTTTCATCATGCCATTACCTCTATAGGTTTTGAAATGATTGAACAAGACCATTGCGTTTACGTAAAACGATCCAAGAAAAATATTCTGATCCTTTCTTTGTATGTGGATGACATTCTTTTAGCTGGAAATGACATGAGTTCCATTGTCGCCACTAAGCAGTGGTTGTCCTCAACTTTTGAGATGAAGGACATGGGAGAAGCTAATTATGTGCTCAGGGTTAAAATCATACGTGATCGTCCAAAGAGACTTCTCGGTTTGTCTCAAGAGACATATATCAAGAGGTCATTGAACGATTTCGTATGCATAACTCAAAACCCATAGACACTCCAATGGACAAGGCGTGTACTTTAAGCACAGACCAATGCCCAAAGAATGATGAGGAAAAGAATCGGATGTCCAAAGTGCCTTACGCGGCTGCAGTTGGGAGTCTGATGTACGCTATGTTGTGTACGCGTCCAGACATCTGCTTTGCCGTTGGAATGGTGAGTCGTTATCAGAGTAATCCTGGACCCGCTCATTGGAATGCGGTGAAGAGGATTCTTCGATACTTACGTGGAACCGCTGATCTCGTCCTGTGTTATCATGGTGGAGACTTGAGATTGAGAGGATACAGCGATGCTGATTGGGGTGGTGATAGAGATGAGCGCAGATCCACTTCAGGTTATGCATTCATACTAGGAGATGGAGCTATCTCTTGGTGCAGCAAGAAACAGACTTGCATCGCCCTATCCACGATGGAGTCGGAGTATGTTGCTTGTTCAGCAGCAGTCCAGGAAGCTGTTTGGTTGAGGTCATTCTTACAGGCTCTAGGGGTTACAGCTCATGCAGACGAGTCTGTCTATTCACTGTTCACTGTGACAATACAGCTGCCCTAGATTTTGTAAAGGACCCCAAATATCATGGGAAGGCCAAACACATAGGCCTTCGTTATCACTTCATTAGAACTTTAGTTGCGCAAGGAGAGGTGACCATAAACATATACCTACTGGCAGAATGGTGGCTGATCCTTTGACCAAGCCTATTGCTAGAGATGTTTTCCTTTCTCACATTAGGAGTATGGGACTACGTAGGTTTTGATATGTTTATGGCATCTTATGTACTTGACATTATTTATTACATTAAATTTTCATTCCTTGATTTGAGTTTATTATGGAATGAATGGATAATCTTTGTGATTACATATACATCCTTATTGAGAGTGTCACCAGGCTCGAATTGACCCACTCACACGGGTAATTCACCTTGGCGCTAAGATAGCGAGCAAGATGAGACATAATTGTCTTAAGCGCCAAGTGGGCGAATAAGATGATACAGCTTATAAAGCAAACATGTCGCCTTAGTTGGAGCTAAGATGAGACCTAAAAAATGTAGGTCGATCATAGAGTATCTCCACAACTCTATGTAGCCTGTTTACAGCCGAATGTGAGATTTCAGGCAGGCACTATGAGAGTGACTGGGCTGAAAAACTCAGGTTAGGCGCTTGTACAGCGACTAGACTTAGATTCGTATGGCGTATTTTATTATACATTTATGTGACACGCCCTTGCGGGTTACGCCATAGCATGCAAATCATACTGCATGTGCTAAATGCAGACCGACAGTGGGAGTGACGAATGAATCCCTGCTTCGTCACTGTGTGAGCCACTTGGATCGAAATTTTTTATCCTATATGGTACCCTTTTCACCTTAGACTATGTCATGAAGAGGATACTCAATGTCGCTACTTTAGCATGTACCCTTGGATCATGGATGATGCGGTCTCGCGGGGCATGTCTAGGAAAGCGGTTGGGTCTAATTGGAATGACATGAGGGCTTTGGGAAGAAAGTTCAATATTACATCATGTTGTGTGATTCATAGCCCGGGCGACTTTGTCGATTTTCGTTTCGATATGAGTCATGAATACATAACATATGAGAGGTTTAACACTGCTCATTATGAGGGATTTGAGAGTGTTTAATCTGGTGTAGTTGAACTATCTGGGGTACATACGAGATTTTTTGGAGTGATGTATTGTGTTAGTTTGGTGATAACTTAATACAATACTCCTCAACTGGACATCCTTTCTCGTAGGTCGCACGTTCCATTTCCTGTATGAGGAGATGAGTGGACGAGAGATAAAGAGGGACTGTACGATTTATTTGCCCTGTGTGTGGGCGAGTGGGAGCTGTTAATAAATTGGGTCAATGGACCCATTATCCGCCCACTAACAGATAATGTGTATTTGTTAGTTTGGATAAATACAGTTATTTAGAGAATATTTATCTCTTAAGTGTTTGAGATAAATACAATCTTTATCTCCTAAGAGTTTGAGGTAAAGCCAGTCTCTAATTGTATCTCTATATAAAGGCTAGAGATATCCCAATAAATCAAAAGTCATAGCAATAACCCTCTCTCTAGAGCAATCACCAAGCTCTAGGATTTGGTTCGTGGACGAAGAACTCGACTCTAGTAGCCGTTTTCGTACCTGCGAAAAAGATCAAGCGTGTTGGAGGCTTGTAACAACAAGGATCCTACGTCCGAATTTTCGGAGACTTCGTACGGTATATTTCCGAATCCATTACGTATTACGTGGTAATACATTAAATCGTTTCAACAAGGCTAAACAAACTATCTTTCTCTTGAAAATACTTGAATTGAAATAAAATCGAACCATCTTCTAATATCCCACTTGACGAAGGTTAGCGCTCGCTGTCTTTGTTATCATCCGTCGTCGCAATGGCTGCGTTCAAAGATCTTTGTCCTGCCATTGCAAAAGGAACTTAACTAGTTATAGCTGTTTATGAAGATGGTGGACAAGGAAGAAGAGGCATTGAAAAAGGAGAAAGAGAAGGGGTGGCAAAACTCTCATTTAACTTCTTCCTTAATAAAGCGTTTCACACATTTATTTCGTTGCTAAAAGTATAGTAACGTCAAAATATAATTCATTTAGCGACGAATGACATTCCTTTTCCCTTTTTTAATTTATAGATAAGCTCCTAAAATTTCTTCATATGCTATAATAAATAATTTGCCAAATGTATTTTAGTGACCAAAAAAATGTCGATATAAGTTTTAGTATCAACAATCAATATAAATTTCAGTATCAGCGTCAAAACATTTATAGTATCAATCGTTTGTCGCTAAGAATACTCTTAGCGAGGATCCTCATCGACAATTCTAATGCCAACAAACCTTGTCTCTCTCAAAGCTCATTATTGAAGTAAAATTCTGAATTTTATCTCTTTGATAAATGAAAGAAAGTAAATTTTATAGAATTACGCAATTCAAAAACATTGAATACATCAAGACATAATTGGGGCTAATTGAATATGCCAAGGCCACCACCCATGGGGAGGCCGAGGCCGACCCCCTGGTGAGGCCGAGGCCAACCCCCTGGTGTGGCCGAGGCCAACCCCCTGGTGTGGCCGAGGCCAATGGCCAACTCTCATGAAGGGAAGCCAATGCTACTCCCCCTTTTGGTGAACTTCGGGCACGCTGACGGTTGGTGTTTTGATGAGCGATGACAAATCCGGAAGTTACATTATGACAAGCGTATTGCCGTGATTCGTGCCCACGTGACGAATAAGGTGCAAAGTCACATACGAAGCGTACGAAGCAAACAAAGCGCAAAAAGGACCAGGCGAGAAAAGTGAACAACCGGGGGGGAATGCCAAGGCCAACCCCCCATGGAGGCCGAGGCTGACCCCATGGCCTTGGGGGAGGCTGAGGCCAACCCCAAGGGGTTGGCCAAGGCCTTTACCTCTTGACCCCGTCGCTCCGGTTGCGCCATCGATCGATATTTTTGGTGAAAAGGTGCTCGAGTGGTCGCGGTGCGACGAACGTGGTGCCGTGAGTCATGCTAACGTGAAATAATTCATGACTAAGTCACGCACAAGGCACGCAAAGCTAAAAACACACGTGACTTGAGCGTGCGGGCGCTGATCGGTTCGATGCGTTAAAAAAGTGACCGTTGACCGTGCTGACGTGTCATGCAAAATTGGGACCCCCAATGGGCCTTTGAGTGCGACCAGAATAAGTTGGGAACAAACTTTGTATTAGGGGCGAAGGTTTAGGGCTCCTCAATGTCTATGAAGAACATATACTTGCATCTATAGAACACGGATGAGATTGGCAGGGTGGAAGAGTGCTCAGTCCCTGAATCCAGATATCTGGGTTTAAAATTCAGCAAATCATTTACAACAAGGAAAAATTTCATTCATGCCACACAACATCCTTTGGGTACTTGTCATGCCACGCGATGTTGGCCTAGCACTCAAGAACAAGCAAAATTCGTGACAAGCAAATTTGACCTAGCTTGTTCACAGTATGGCCGCGAAAGCATCGGGTGTTGGGTTTGAAATTTCAACAGTTAGGAGTGTGTACCGAGTAGGTGGAAGCAAAATTTTAAAAGTTATAACTGTATCTGGTCGATATTTTTTCATGAAACGTGCTTCGCTTTTACTAGTAGAACATCCGGAGCCTATAATCATTCATGAGGTTATGATTCTGTCAAATAGATTGCACCACTTTACCAACCAGCAGCAAATGCTTAAAATCATTACAAAGTCGTTTGTCCGGCCACATTTTTCTTTGCCAAATTTTTCCAATGCTTAAAATCAGTATGCAAAATTTTTCCCTTTGTATGAGTTTGGCCTCCAATGGGAAACAATCTGGCTGATATTCACGTCATAATTTCGAGTACTGCTGACATGATGCCTACCTTGAGTATTGACGCTACTCTTTCTTACAAAAAGGTGTATTCTCACGCAAGTTCATGCATGTTATCGGGGCGGATTTAGAATATCTAATTGGAGAGGAGAAAAGACATTAAACAAAATTGATGGCTAACATGAAAGAATTAAGAAGGTTTAACTTCACATAAGACATGGAATATCAAAAGTATTAAAATTAGTATGTAGTTCATCAAGATTTCACAAAACAAAACAAAAAAATTAACTTTATACATCAGTGGTCAAAACGGAGCTCAGCATTCTTTAGAGTCACGAAAGTCATCAAATTCTCAATTTAACTAATGTAATTATTATGTATAAGAACCATGTTACATATAAGTTAATTAACATTTTATAATTAGCGTCACTATTAAATACGTTAAATGCATAATAAATTGCTCAATTTAACTAAAATGATTATTATGTATAAGTTAACATACTATAAGAATTTAAACTTAAAAAAAAAAGAACTAACATTGATCATTAATTCATGTTTTTTTTAATTCCTGTACTGTAATCTGGATATTTGAAATATAAATTTTGGAAGAATGAAGATGAGATAAAAGAATGAGAAAGAAGAAGATTATGACGGCCGGTGATACAAAGAATAAAATAAAACAAATAAAACCTTAATTAATTAATGTTACGATATAATGGTATTTTTGTGAATATGTAAAAGGGAGCTGATCCGTTGATAGCGTTAGCAAAATAGAAAATTTTGCTAGCGCGATCTGGCCGTCTATCCCGACGAGATGGATGGCCCAGATCTTTTTTTCGAAAGCTGTCAGTCGTCCGCTACATAGTGTAGCGGACGGACTTTTTTACCATATTGTCCCTCGTTCTCGTCCGCTACACTATATGGTGGATAACTTTTTTGGCCTGACACCGTCAGTCAAAAAGTCGTCCGCTACACTGTGTTGCGGACGACTTTCCGACAACCTTTGTTGACACGACTGACACAATTTCAGATTGTCTGTACCATAGATACGGTACACGTCCGCTGCACCGTATCGCGGACAGTTTTTTTCTTCTCCTTCAACACAATTTTCTTCTTTTTCAGACTCGCTTCCATTTTCAGCTCCCTTCAAGCTTCGAGATTCCGTCGAATGTTCATTATTTTTCTGACTTTTAGGCTCTTAATTGTGCCGTTTGAGATTCCGTCAATGTTGAGATTGTTGATTATTAATCATACGTTTTTTATTATTAATCGATATTGAGATTGTTGATTCTGTGGCTAAAACAAGTCTTCGGTCGCCAATTTATTAAAAACAGGAGATCTTCAACACAATGTATTTAGACATCCGCTACACTGAGTAGCGGACGGAGAAGCAGAAACAGTCAACTTCAACACTTAGAAAAATTTTCAGTATTTGGACGTCCGCTATACTGTGTAGCGGACGGAGAAACATATACAACCAACGTAGAAAATGTTTCAGTATTTGGACGTCCGCTACACAGTGTAGCGGACGGAGAAGCAGAAACAACCAACTTCAACACTTAGAAAAATTTTCAGTATTTGGACGTCCGCTACACAGTGTAGCTGACAAAGAAGCAGAAACAATCAACTTCATTACTTAGAAAATTTCAGTATTTGGACGTCCGCTACACAGTGTAGCAGACAAAGAAGCAGATACAACCAACTTAGAAAATGTTTCAGTATTTGGATGTCCGCTACACAGTGTAGCGGACGGAGAAGCAGAAACAATCAACTTCAACACTTAGAAAAATTTTCAGTATTTGGACGTCCCTACACAGTGTAGTGGAAAGAGAAGCAGAAACAATCAACTTCAACACTTAGAAAAATTTTCAGTATTTGGACGTCCGCTACACTGTGTAGCGGACAGATAAGCAGAAACAATCAATTCAACACTTGAAAATTTTTTAGTATTTGGACGTCCGCTACACAGTGTAGCGGACAAACAAGCAGAAACAATCAACTTCATTACTTAGAAAATTTCAGTATTTGGACGTCCGCTACACTGTGTAGCGGGCGGATACTTTCAACTAAACAATTCTCAATGAATTTTGTTTCTCACCATTCAATCATTCTCAATGAGAGCAAAAAAACCAACTCTAATCACAAATCAAATGTCCACTGATATGGACACAAATAAATCACTCAATCATTCAACACAAATCAACTGATCTCAACACAAAAAAAAAAACCACACCAATGACAACTTTCTAAATAAATAATCACAATTTATTAAATAAAATTATTGTAATGGTACAATGTCAACTAGGCATCCTCATGTTCAGCCGGATGTTCGTCCTTAGACGGATTTTCAATAAACCTAATATCTCTAGGCCGGCCTTTCAAAATTTGCCAAGCTATCCTATATCTAAAGCGTTCTACGCATCCTAAACTCCAGGCGGCCGCCTTGAGGCTCTCAGACCGACAGATGTAATCCATGTACATGCATAGGAAGACGCCGCAGTCCGAAGTATTATGTTGCTTGGGCCTCGTCTTCTTCAATCGGAAATGGAGCTTTGGCCGCGCCGGTACAGGTACACCACGGATAGCATTGACCATGGCACAAAATATATTCTGCAAGAAACAGAAAATGGCGTAAGACACGAGTTAACATTTACAATTGGCAAGTTACAATAAGCATTAAACAATCAACTTCAAGATTACCATAGAGTCCAACTGGGCTTTATACATCCGCAGCACAGGCATGTGGGGGGTATCGTCGTGGAGACTGTCGATCACCGATACGACTTTTTCCGTTGGTTCATAGCAAACCAAGTACCAGTGGCTTTCCCCTAGAAATGGGATTAGAAACACGTGGGCAACCATTGCGCTCACTGGACTATCCCTATTCAGATACGCTCGTAGGTTATCGGACGGTCTCCACTGACTCAACTTTTTCTTCCCCTTCGTTCGACCCACTCATGCCATTCAGCCACTAGGAGGCTATGAAAAAAGGCATCCAACAAAAATACGGCCGGATACTCATTCGGCCGCCCCCGGCCCCTTTCCTTCAGAATCTCCACGTAGGTAGAGATGACGCCGTTGTCTAACCAACTCCCCGGAGCCAGGGAGGACATTTCTCCCCACGAGCAACAGTAATCCATGCCCTCAGGGTGATTCACACTATATAACGCTTTGTCCCGGGGGAACCCGCTAAAATACCGCTCTCTGATAATTTGGCATTTATGCGGCTTTAGGGGCTTCAGTGGATGCCCTTTGCGATATTGCCCTCGGGGGTCGACCGGGGGATATTGCACTCCTTCGGGGGGGTCGACCGGGGGATATTGCCCTCCTTCCACAACAGATGGTCCCGCCCACGGGACAATGGGCAGTGTCTCGGACAGACTGATGTTTCCGAAACCCCAGTCCTGCGTGACTTGACTCTGAGAGAGGGGTTGGGGTTCCGAGTCCAGAAGCAAAGAGAAGGAGGGCGCACTGTACTCTTCCCACGGCGCTTGAGCCTGGCCCATGGTGCTTGGCGGTCCCCAATCACCACCCATTCCCAGTACAGAGGGACCACCGTATCCCTGGCTCACCCCCGAAGTCTGTCCCGAGGGATCACCGTATCCCGAGCTCACATAAGGGGGCTGCCACCCGGGTTCCCCCATTCTCGGGTTGACGCCCGAAGGCTGCCCGGATGCTTGGCGCAAAAAATTCCTGCAGCCATAAGCCAACGATTCGGCCTGTTGGCGAAGCTCCTCGCCCATTGCATCCACCAGATCCTTCCGCTCGCTCAACTTCTGGAAGAAGGCGAACGAGGCATTAACCTACATCCAAAGAGATAATAAATAAGTAACTTCATACACACTTAGAATCATCAAGGTCAATTAAAAGCACTGGTTGGGCAACTTACCAGATTGTATGCCATCTGCTCATCGATCTGACCCCTAGGGTGGTACTTCTCTCCGCGTTCAAACCTTACTGGAGCTACTCTCCTCCGGGTGATGCGGTAGTACCACTCATTGTACTGTTCGATGCTGATCACGGGGTCAGGCTCCGACACAATGGCCGCCAACGTGTCCTGCCAGGAATCCCAAACCTCAAGTTCTCGTGCGCACAAGTCGTGCGCATTCGCCTTGCCAAACCGTCCGACACCCGGTGGGTTCCTGTTACCCTCATATCTGGCGCATCGGCTGGCAACCCCTGCAGGCACTCAAAATGGCGCATAGCACGATCTGGTAGCTGCCACTCTGCGACCTCGAAGTGGATCAGGGGTGTGCGTTGCAACCCAGAGAGCGTGAAGACGAACGACTCCCCACCCGTCGCGCCAAACGTTTGTACGGTGCCCATCGCATCTGGCCCGGAGATAACGAGTCGAGCTCCCCCCGATAGTACGTAATGTTATGATGGGGATCGTCTCTCCTCGGGTAGTGGCTGTCCTTCCGGCTGTACTCCCAGGCGCACAACCGAGGCCACACATTATCCGTTCCGTCCCTACGCCTGGGTGCGCCGGTAGCAAGGTGTTCATAAGACCACACCTGAGAGCAAAGACAAATTAAATAAAGTATCGTCAAAATTTAATGTCGATTCAACAAAAAAAACAAGCACGTAATGAAGATTTGTATGATATACCTGCAATAGCGAGAGACATGCACATATAGCTTTGGAGTCGGGCCTCGTTGCCTTGTGCAATGCTCGGTACAGGTACGCAAGAGTTGCTGCACCCCAGGCATAATCCCCAACCTCCAGCAGGTTACCCAACAACGGTAAATATTTGACGCTGACCGTATTCTTCGACGTTGTTGGGAACAGAATTGCCCCCATCACCCACAAGAGGAAAGCTTGTGTGTACAGCACAAGCATCTCGTCCGTGTAGTTTTCCGGCAGAACCTTGTAGGTATCTACCAACCACTTCAACTTGATACCACCAGTGCTAAATTGATCCTGGGGTATCGAAGTAAAGAAGTCCCTAGCGGTTCTCTTATTCGTTGCTTCCGACGGAGGAGCAATTACCGGCCGTCCCGTCACCGGTAACCCTAAGATGAACCCTACATCTTCTAGGGTAATCGTCATCTCTCCGAGAGGGAAGTGAAACGTATTCGTTTCACTTCTCCACCTTTCAACAAGGGCACCTATTAAGTGCCGGTCAAGGTGTTGAAAGATTTGCCCATGCGTGAAAATCCCAAACCCAATCCCACGCAGTAACCTTTTCTGGATTTTGTTCAACTTCCAGGCTTTAAAATTATCGGACACTTCTACTGTGTTGAGAAGTGCTCTTTCCTACGAATTAATAAATACAATTTAACCAAAACAAACGAGTACACAATGTTCGTAAGAATAAGAAAGTTGATAAAATAAGGATCTTACCCCACCATCCCATAAGAGCGTACTGACATGATTTGCTTGGTCGTATAATACGGAGGGATCTTCTGGTCCAGGGTTAAAATCCATTTTTTTGCAACTGAAATTATGAAAAAATGGCAAGGTTGGAAGCGTAAAAATTTTCAAACATACAACGCTAGCATGTGCTCACATAAGTTGACATGCTGTATATATGCAAGTGAAATCACATGAACATTTAAGAAATACACAATAAGCAATACACATATATTGGAAAACGCTAGCACAATCCACCACATACATATTCAAAACCATGCATAAGCCGCAATACTCATAACAAACTCTAGATTATGAACGAATAAAGGATTAGAATGTGAACTTACGTGATTGATGAGACGATTAAAGGATTTCTTTGGAAGAAATTGCGCAGATCTACTTGCCAACGCCGCTAGAAAAATTGTGAGAAGAAAAATGAATGAGTTTCGAAAAGAGAATGAAACACAGTTTCGGTATAGTTAGATTTGTCTAGTCCGCTACACAGTATCGCGGACGATGGACTGGTGTAAAACTGTCAGGGGGGTTGTGGTGACTTGACCGCTGTCAGTCAAAAAGTCGTCCGCAACACAGTGTAGCGGACGATTTTTTGACTGACGGTGTCAGGCCAAAAAAGTTATCCGCCATATAGTGTAGCGGACGAGGGGCAATATGGTAAAAAAGTCCGTCCGCTATACTATGTAGCGGACAACTGACAGCTTTCGAAAAAAAAAGATCTGGGCCGTCCATCCTTTCGGGATGGACGGCCAGATCGGGTTAGCAAAATCTCATATTTTGCTAGCGCTATCAATGGATCAACTCCCTATGTAAAATATGAGTATCTATTATTTGAAAAAAAAAATTCAAAAAGTTAGGGGTTGCCGTTGTTGTTCCCCCTCCTCCTCCCCCCCCCCCCCCGCACGAGTCATGACATATCTCCGCCCCTGCATGTTATGGTTTACCCCCCGCACGAGTCATGACATATCTCCGCCCCTGCATGTTATGGTTTAAAGAGTCTCGGATTTTTTATGTTCAAAGCAGAGTGCTTGCCAGGATAGTAGTAAACATCTCGAGACAGACCAAATCTTTTTTTCTGTATATTTTGCTAATATGGAGCTCCACGTCTGCAGTTTGTTAAAAATCATAAAGACTTGCTTAATATGGTTATTTTTTTTTAGTATTGCAGCGTGCACAGCTATTAATAATAGGAGCGACCTGTCACCATGGTCCACTCTTGACCTTATTTCTGTGAGCATTATTCTTCTACGCGGTCTGAAGGACATGCAATTCTAGTAGTTTTTACTGCAACACTCTTTTTCAAGCAAGGCAAAACCAACTTTTAAGCTTATAGATGACTCTAGCCTTAAGCTAGCGACATTGTGATGCTAATTTCTTTGCAATTTTTACTACTGACATTAACCTTTCCCATGCCAACTGTCCTGAGCTGTTCAAAATAATGTTATAAGATCATGCAATATTTATTCTCAGTATAAACTCTTCTAACACAAATACTCACTAGCACACGGGCGCGCACATATACACAGGCGTAGTTGATTGGGTTTGCACATGAGATGGGGGTCTGGGTGTTCTTGTCTACTTGTTTGCTGACTCTTCACCGTGGAAGCGATAATACATTTACATCATTTTCTTGATTATCTGTAAACGTAGTCCTATTATGTTTGGTAGCACGAGCCAAGCCGCAGACACTAGCACAAACAACCATGAGTTTGTGTTGAATTTGAAAGAGTCGAATTATGGTAGTCATCACTTGAATAGACAACTTCCTTACGCGGTGAAGGAAAATTTACCTAATAGCCCTCCTAAAATTAAAAAATGTAGGAACCGCGAAGTAAACGTTTACTAAATAAACAAGCTCATAACAAGAACTTTCAATTCCACAAGTGTCACGCCCCCAAACCGGGAGGCCGCGACTTCAAAGTAAACCTCAAGATATACTATTACCATATAAATGATAACGGTAAAAATAGAACAGTAAAAGCTTCCAAACATAAAGTATTACCATATCTATCAAAAGTTTATTACAACGCATTCCCAAAAATATGCCTTTACAAAAGATTTATAATCGCAGCTAACAAATAGACGTACAAAACAATTCTATCAAATTACCCCAACCTGGTAAAGTTTCCGAAAGAAAAAAACTACAAAGTTTATCAAACCAAAAAGCAAAATCTCATAGCTCCAAAGCTGCCATGAGAATCAAGAGTCACTTCATTCACCTGTGGCAAAGGTAAGGTAAGAAGACAAAGGGGTGAGTTCAAATAACCCAGTAGGGTAAACAATGGTAAGATGTCAAGCAGTAATGGTATAATCTAATAACAATATGAGATATGAAACGGACCAATCATATCTCACTATCAAATATCGAAGTATCAAAAATTAGCAATTAATCCAAAACACATCTCAATAATATGTAGGGTATTCTACAAACATGTGATGACTATGGTGGTCATAAGACTCAAATGTCGAACCAAACATACAAATATCAAACGCGTGCTCCAGAGCATACTAGGAGGCTTCGGCTCTCTAGTATAACAAACATGTGTCCAAAGGACCCTCTCAATTTGAGAGTTGTTCAATATAGTCAATGTCAATCTTAAATTGACGGTCACAAACGTACAAATTCAAAGTTGAGCATCATTAATGCACAAATGAGAAGAGGTAAACAATGTTCTCAAAGAAGGCAAAAGTGGAGCAATCAATTACAAACGAGCATAGATGAATCAAAAGTGACAAAAGTATAAGCTTTCGGATTTTCGAAGATACCTTTCCACAGCAAAAATCGTATAAACCCTTACCTCAAACAAGCTTTTGAACAAAAGAAAATCTTAAAGCACCACTCTAGCGCCAATGAGATTTCTAAGCCTCCTATTCTCTCTCTCTCTCTGCCGCAGAGGAGCAAGAAATCGAGAACAAGAGGGCTAAAAAGAAAATAAAGAAACTATTTATATGAAGGTAAAATTACACTATTCATTCGAAGTAAATCATAAGTTTTAGTTGACTAAAAGGTTTAAATTCGATTAAAAAGTACTATTCAGTCGACTAAAAGAGTTTTAATTCGACTAAAAAGTACTATTCAATCGACTAAAAGTGTCTTAATTCGACTAAAAGGTTTAAATTCGACTAAAAACTCTAAATTCGACTAAAAAGTACTATTCAGTCGACTAAAAGAGTTTTAATTCGACTAAAAAATTTTACTTCTACTAAAATGTTTAAATTCGACTAAAAACTCTAAATTCGACTAAAAAGTACTATTCACTCGACTAAAAGAGTTTTAATTCGATTAAAAAGTTTTACTTCGACTAAAAGATTTAAATTCGACTAAAAACTCTAAATTTGATTAAAAAGTATTATTCAGTTGACTAAAAGTATTTTTCATCGACTAAAAGTACTATTTAGCAACAAAAAAAAATTAACTTAACTTAACACAAGAAAAGAAAATTTTGGGGTATTACAACAATATCCATCCATTCAATCCTTACCTAAAGGCATAATATTTTATTTCTTGGAAAAAGTTATCCTTAGGTTAGGTACGACCCAAAGTTGAAATCTAAAACTCAGCATCTTTGTATTGCTTGAGGTTTGATTGAAAGTTGAAACCCCCCACTAGCACATTATTGAACAATTGAAAATATCCTTACAAGCTTGCGTGCAGAAGTTTACATTGCACATGTATGATTGGCCAGATTGGAAGACCAAAAAAGACGGATCGATTTGGATATTTGCTGCATAACCTTTTGAGAAATTTCTGTTCTTCCTTTTGATTTAAGCCTCTGATTGAGGTAATTTATTGCTCTGCCAAGAACCACCGTTCCTCAAGATAGGCTTCCATATTATGATGGCGAGCATAACATGCAAGTTGTCACGATAGGCTTCCATATTAAGACGTTAGGGACATCATATGAAGCTTTGCTATTATTCTTTCTCCATTTATGTATATGTTTCAACTTACTTTTTACGCTGATTGGATGTATGACTAACACTCATTTACATGTACACTTCAACTAATTTTACCCAATTCTTTATTCTTTTGGATGGAGTTGAGGAAAAATAAAACCCTTGGGCTTAATTTCTGGTTTGAAGTAACTTCCAGCCTTTTTTTTCTTTTTTTGGGTTCTTGGTAGGGATTTTAATTAATTATAAGCTCAGTACGACTATGTATTATTCGCCTTTGATCCATACCACTCTCAACCTGCAATCTATGGTTATGAAGGCAGGCACGTGTGTGTGTGTGTACGAGAGAGTCATTGAAGAAATTAGAAGGAAGTGACTTGTCCACATGGAGCTATGATACTATGCTTTGTTCATCCATGTATACTAGTCAAACTTAGTTTTTACGGTTAGATACGTGACTAATACCTCCACACGTGCACTTCAACTAATATTGCGCGAATTCTTTATTACTTCTGATGGAGTTCAAGAAATGTAAAACCTTTGGGCTTTCTAGTTTGAGGTATGTCACTTACAGACCCTCTTTTTTGTAGGGACTTTTTAGGGTTCAAGAACTTTTTGTACAGACTTTTTACTATTTGTAGTTACTACGGAGTAGTATATATAGTTAGACAACAATAAACGGCATTGTTTGCAGTAGGTATGCATGCATCAGTGCAAGGCTGTTTAGTTATTATAGTCCTGGTCCATGTACATGTTTATCACGCACGATGGAACCAACCTCTGTTTCCCAGAAGCCAAATACTTCACTCTCAGGCAACGCTTTCGTAGCCAAATCATAGAACAGACAAATATTGTCAGATGAACATAAGAGCCAACTTCATTGACCTAAGTCAATTGGCACTGAAGCACCACCGTGTGAAAAACAAGGGCACACAAATTGTAATGCAACGCCGCAAGTTCTCCTAGGCCTCCCTAAATGCTGAGAGTGAACACAGAAATGGGAACGGTAATCATGTCCACGAAAGTTCAACATTCTGCATAAAATTGGCCCCTGGTGTGGCCCCTAGGAAATTCCTCTATGAGGTTCCTTCGAAATTAAGGACATTTTGGCAAGTCTACTGCTAAGAACATCACGATAAATAGCGTGCGAGGGTTTTGATTCTCGCCCGCTCACAAGTTCTTGAAAAATAGAGAGTGTCGAGATCCTTCTGCACCATATTCATGGAATCCTCACTTCTCTCCATTCAAGCTCTAGTAACCAAAATCAAGCTTGAAACTTTCTCACCCAAAAATGATCTGTACTCGTTCGTTTCGCCATCTGCTTATGACACCGCGTGGTTAGCCATGGTTCAAGATCCTAAAGAACGTGGTCGTCCATTGTTCAGGGGTTGCTTGGACTGGGTGATGAGCAACCAAAAGGAAGAGGGGTATTGGGGAGTGGCCAGTGCTGATGGTCTTCCCACCATTGATACTCTTCCTGCAACTCTTGCTTGCGTGGTTGCCCTGAAAACCTGGAATGCTTCAGACAAAGGCGTAGAGAAAGGTACATTAGGCTGTCATAATTGCACCCACATGCAACACCGGACAAGGTATAGCTTGCTAAATTTCGTGGGACCAATGTACCTTCAAAGTACTATGTCACTTAACTTAGTTCACAACCTCCACCTAACTATTCTTGTTCCCGAGCAGGCCGGAACTAGAAATTTTTTTCTGGGAGGATAAAAATTATATCGAAATTAATATTATTTTTTATTAAAATAATATTAAAACAAGGTACATTTAAAAAGCATACAATATTTCACAAATGCAAAATATTTCTGGTTGAGTGATAAATCACAAGACACAATATATCATATTGCATTTCCCGAGTGTGGGTCTCTCAGGGAACGGGAACGGGAACGGGGTCGCAGTGTGCTATGTTACATGGACTCGGTATCCGGATCGGACACGTGTCCGAGTGTCGGACTCGACTATTTTGGAAAAATAAGGATACGAGGACAAGGATCCGGATGTGGACACGGATACTGGGACACGGCTAGAATATTTTAATTACCCATAATACTGGAAACAAGGTAGGTACAAAAAAAAATGTTTGAGGGTATGAAAGGTTTTGCTAGAAGTTCAAAATCTGTATTCTAATTCTGAGTTTTTTTTTTTTGAATTATATACATTTTGTACCTACTTGGTACTGCAAAATTGTAATTGTAATTGTAATTGTAATATAATATAAGAGAAGAAAAGAAAAGAAAAGTGTTTGTAACACTTGGGCTCTTTCCCCCATCGGAAACAAAAAAAAAACCCACGTGATTGTCTTCAGGACTTTGGTACTAAAGTCCTCTCTCTCTCTCTCGATCTCTCTCTCCCTTCTTCCCGAACAGATCTGCTGTTCAGTTCTGATCCATCTTCTTTCTTCCATCTCTCTCTCTCCCCCAAACACCAGATCCCTCTCTCCCTCCCCCTTCTTCTTACATAGATCTACTTCTCAGTTTTCAGATCTATCTTCTTTCTTCCATCTCCACCTCCCTCAGACACCAGATCTGCAAATATGTGCCTCCCCTTTCAGCAGGAACAGGCGATGTGGCGTGTCCGTCCCGCACCCCAAAGTGAAGGGTCAATGTAACGTAGGCGGTGTGATTCATGAAAGAAAATTAATTTTTTTTTCCTCAAAAGTCAGGAAGTGCTTCAGCCCCCCTTGTCACAACGTAGGTCCGCCCTTGTCGCCGAGGCCGTTAGGTATTTGCAACTTATATTTTGTTTGTTCTTCCCTTTAGAATCTTCCTCCTTCAAGTATCCCAAAAAAATACTTCCAATTTCATTGTGATGGGCTTGCACTCACAAAGTAAATTTTGTAGCGGATATTCCCTTCATAACAGAATTGAGTTGATGATTTATTTTTCGTATGTCAGGGTTGGCATTTTTTCATGCCAACATGAAGATGCTTGTCGACGTAAACCATCAGCAACTTCCTCGATGGTTTGTTATCGTTTTCCTAGGAATGGTTGAGCTTGCGAGGGTGACAGGTCTAGACCTTTTTATGCAAGATGAGCTGAAAGGGGGCATTTCCAGCATTTTCAAGGAGAGGCAAAGGATTCTTGAAACGTAAAATGCTTCTGTTTCTTCTCTTCTATTGTAGCTAGGTTGTTAAGCTCTGTGGCTGATCTAACGTTATTCAAGAGAATGAATTACAGGGAAAAACTTGTGGATAAGTTCCAGTATCCCCCAATCTTATCGTATCTGGAGGCCCTGCCATCAACATATGAGATTGATGAACAAGCCATAGTGACCCATCTCAGTGAAAACGGCTCAATATTCAACTCACCCTCTGCCACTGCTTGTGCATATATGGCTACCGGAAACCAGAAGTGCATGGATACCTGGAGTCTCTTGCTCAAAGATGTCCTTACGGCGGTATGACCATATGCTGTGTCCCTTTTAACAGAGAAATTATTTCGCGAAAAAGATACTTTCAAAGCATCCATCATGCCAAACACGTGTGGATTTAATTTTGAACTGTGAGCTGGACAAAAAATAACCGTACCTGCTGCTTTGATATCACGTAACATAAAATAAAATAAAATTAACTTTGAAAGCATCCGACTAGCATTGCCAAGCACGTGGACGAATAAAACTCTTTAGCTGTAGATCTATTTTTAAATTTTTAGCTGGACCTGGAGGGATCCATTCCGATCCCATGATATATATCATCCGAAAGCATTTGACTCAAAATCAGCCAGCAGGAGGAGAAAGGCACGCAAGTCTTATATGTAGCTATGTTATTAACTATTATTATCCTAATGTCGGATTTACATCTCAACAGATACCACCCTCAAAATTTTAATAAACCTCTTGATGCTCAATTTGAAGGGTTTTTGAGTTTTTCAAAACAAAACAAGTGGTGACTTTTGGGAGATAATCTCTTCTTATGGGACAGACCGTGTATTGCCATGCACTTTCGAAGTTTTCACTGAACGCTATTCTCCATGCAGTACCATCAATGTATCCCATGGATGGAGGACTCATCAAGCTCAGGATGGTAGATCATATTCAAAAACTAGGGTTGGCTGAACAGTTCCATGAAGACATTGATGAAATTTTAGAACAGTTCTACAGGTAACAAAGCACTGTTGCCCAAATTTAGGTTCTTGACAATAACTCACTCAACCATCCTCGTTTCTGTAACTAGAACATATAGGAATCGAAAGAAACAACCATGGGAACCAAGGGGAACCAATGATGCATTGGCAAAGATGTACATGGACTCATTAGCATTTCGGCTACTGCGGATGCATGGAAATAATATAACTCCAGGTACGGCTTCAAACACCACCACCCCCCCCCCCCACCCCCCTCTTCTCTCTCTCTGTCACACACACACATTTACACACACAAGTTTTTCAAAGTCTTGTGGTAAATGACTTTTGCACCAAGCCACCAACTGAAACTGATTTTGCTGTGCAGGGAGTTTTTGCTCGTTTCTAAATCATGAAGGCATCCTGGATCATCTAGAACAAAAGTGTGAACATTTCAGAAGCTTGATATATAATGTTTATAGAGCCACAGATGTTATATTTGCAGGAGAATACGAACTAGAGGAGGCAAGAATGTTTTCAAGAAAATTGCTCGAGAAAACTATGAAATCAAGAATGGCATATGATAATTTTGTCACACTTCCAAGTTTCCGTGGAGTGGTAAGTCACGTTTATACTCTTCACTCTATTTAGCCGATGGGAAGTTGCTGAGGAGATTTTAGCCACTGTAGTGGCTTTTCATAGTTAAATGGCCACCGTAGTGGCATTTCGTAGTCAAATGATGCATTTGAAGGTCTGATTGCCAACATAATCTCACTAAGTTTTTGGCTTCAAGGTGGCGGCCAAAACTAAATTTGGTAATACTTCGGGTCCTCTATGTCCTGTGTGAAGCAAAGTTTCCTCCAACCCCATGTTTTGTGGCATTTTTGTATTACATTACCAACAACTGTAACTTAGTATCAACAAACTGTAGCTTAAAGTATTACAAGAAGTGTCACCAATGGGCTTTAGAGATAATGATTAGTTGCTGTGTCCGGGCGTTGGAGGAGGGGAAATGAAGTGACTTCCCCCGTGAAGTCAGTTTACCAAATTCCGGACTGAAGTCTGTCCCAGAGAGAGAGAGAGAGAGAGAGAGCAACAAAAACAAGACAAACCCAATCTGACGAATTGGGATTCAATTTTTATGCCCGAAGATTATCACATGAACATAAGAGAACTGGTTAAAAAAAGGGACTTTTTCTTCTTTTCTTTTTTTTTTCTTTCTTTGTTGTGTTTTTCTGGTTCCATTTTGTTGTCTCTACAATGTTGAAACTGTATCTTGCATGTAAGTCATGCTAACCAGAGACTGTTGTGTTTCCATAAGATTGAGCAAGAGCTGAGTCTTCCGTGGATTGCTAGACTGGATCATCTTGACCATAGAATGTGGATTGAAGAAAATAGGGTCAGTCCTCTGTGGACTGGGAAGGCCTCCTTTTACAGGTAGAAGCTCCTACGAGTAGCATTGCACTTAAATTCCTGATATGTTTACAATTCTGCTTTTTTCAATTTAAGCATGGTTGGAAGTGAATTACCTAAAGAATCTAACCGATTAAACATTTTCCTACTAGGTTGACATGTCTCCAGGATGAGAATATCATGAGACTTGCCTTGGAAAATTACAAGTTTCGGCAACTAATTTATAGGAACGAATTGGAGGAACTGAAAAGGTACAAGATTTTCTTCCACTAGAATGCGTCCTCAAACCCAACGAATTCGTCAAATAACTTTGCGATAATTCATGACTCATGGTGCGCCTTATGGATATGGCAGGTGGTCAAAGGACACTGGCCTTAGCGACATGGGATTTGGCCGGGAAAAGACTTCCTATTGCTACTTCGCTGTTGCCGCTAGCAGTTGTTTGCCTCATGATTCTCTTGTTCGGATGATAGTTGCCAAGAGCGCAATACTTATTACAGTCGCGGATGATTTTTTTGATATGAAAGGTGCTCTTGATGAATTGCAAGAATTGACTGAGGCAGTACAACGGTAATTAAACTTCTTCATTAGGTACATTATATGGTAAAAAAATTTCAGTTTGGCAAAATGAGGCATCATGCCAAGCAAATTTATAGCTTTAGTAATACTCTCATACCAATTGAAGGTTGCGATAAGTTACCTTATAGGCTTTCAACGAGACGTGGTGCATAACACCACTAAAAATCAACCCATATGAAAATCAGGATAAGGGGTGTGCGGTTCAGTGTCTGAAGTACCCAAAAGAACCAGACAGGTTGCAGAGTTTCCTTTTTGTCAATTTTTAGATTTCCTTCTGTTTTTCTATGTACATTTGTTTTTTTTTCCTGCCTCAAAATGTTACTTACTACACTAATGTTTATGAATGGCAGATGGGATGGTAAAGGTTTAAGGGGCCCAAGTAACATCATCTTTGCTGCCCTTGTTGATTTTGTGACTGACATTGCAAAAGAGTTCCTCCATCAAAAAGGAGGTGATATAACAAGATACCTGCAAGATATAGTAAGTGTTTACGCATACTTGAGTGAGTAAATGCTGCATAATTGATCCATTTTATCGGTAAAAACTTAGTTATGTGCTATATATATGTGGTTCTTTTGTACAAAAATGGAGGGAAACATTTTTCTCATGGCTGCTGGAAACTACTTGGAGCAATACTGGATACATACCATCTGCCGCTGAGTACCTTAAGGTTGTGACGTCCATCGTAACACACACCATTGTTCTTCCATCTTCATGTTTCTTGAGCCCAAGGCTGCCAGATGACAAACTCAAAACCAACCACTATGAAACTATCACGAAGTTGCTCATGGCTACCGCTCGCTTGTTGAATGACGTCCAAAGCTATCAGGTAAGTTATCACCCTTTTTCTTAGTATCTCACAAATCCAAATCCTCTGGAGTTATTAAGATCTTCGCTGCTTCTTAGGGTGTTGCCATGCCATTTCAAAAAATATTTTCGCACAAGTTAAAAAGCGTGACAAAATGAACCCTTCATCTTTGTAATTTACTACAAATAAACAAGCATGAGACCATCTGGCTATCTTGAAGAGTTCGAGTTTTGATGAAGGGCCCTCTTTTCCAATGGGATGAAATTTGGTAGGACTCATCATGCTTTCATGCTGTTTTTATCAGTGCGGCTAAGGTTTTGAAATGTTCTCCATTTGTAAAAGGCCCAGGGAAATGCAAAATTTCTGTAACCTGAGAAAATATTTTGCTACTGATATATGCAGGCATTTTATTTGTAACCACAACTGATGCCTATCGATTGTCTTTCAAGAAAATATAGGCGCAAATTTTAGAAAAGAAGTTGACAATGAAACTATTAGTAGAAGTATCGCTGCTCTATTAACGAAAAAGCCATTGAAAGGCGACGATTTCTCGTTTTCAGTCTCCGGGTGGCAGCAACATTTGCTTATTCTCTATCCTACTCTAAAACAATTATTTGTATCCTGTAGTGTACGCACAGAAGGAACAAGGGGAGGGGAAAATGAACCTTGTGCTGCTCCACTTGAAAGAAAATCCAGACGGCAACATTGAAGATTCAATTGGTTATGTGAAGAACATATTCGATGAGAAGAGGAAAGAGTTACTCCAGCATGTTCTGATGGACGAGCTACGTGATTTGCCGAAACCATGCAAGCATCTCCACCTATCATGTCTGAAAGTGTTTCAGATGTTCTACGACTCCAGCAACCGTTTTGACTCCAACACTGAACTACTTCAGGACATAAAGAAAGCAATTTATGATCCCCCCGAATACCGGATCCTCAAGCCGATAAGGCCTCAACGTTGTTCTCGTGGAGTAACTACCCAAAAAAGTTCTACGGTGCATGCTCATTTCAATCGAACCTTCACAACTCGCTGCAGCAGCAAAAGTCCCAAAACTTCTGCTACAAAGATGACTGCAGGAAACTGCTTATTCCACGAAGGTTTAGCTTCTGCTTCATTTGATTCGGCTTGTCAAATATGTCGCCCGTCGTAGCTTCCACAGTAAACAGATTTCTGTAATGCGAGTGCGTGTGAATAAGGCAATGTGCCTAGTATATGTCAAATTATGCTGTCCCAATCAGTTGTGACAAGTTGAGCCTGTGAACTAAGATTGAAGTTCTCTCGTGGGTCAGATTAGTTCCGTTATCTTTCATGGTTATGTGGTTGGATTTTTGTTTCTCTTGTTCTTTTTCTGATCAAAGTTGGGTGTTAAGTTGGGAGGATGAAAGCGTGTAGCATTGATATTGTTCACCAGGTATCTTGGTATTGACCGATCTTTTCCAGAAAGTACAGCCCTAATCAAACTAGAACACGAACGACTTGGTTGTACGGCAAAACAAAAAATGCATATAACACTTAGAAACAAAACTAACGAGTAGAGAAGAAAATCCTTGAAACCATGTAATAAAACAGCCATAAGTCGCTATTGTTGTTGTCCCAAATCAATTGTCACAGTGAATTTAATATCAACAATAATGATATATCATGCAAAGCAAGTCAAACTCAGATAACAATACGATGCAATCCCAAATAACAAGAAGCAACCACAAGACACAAAGATTTAACGTGGAAACCCTTCATTGATAAGGGAAAAGCCACGGGCCAAACTCCGAACCAAATCCACTATATCAACAACTTGCAATACAATGATTCTTCTCAAATTTACACAACAAATTTGAGGAATCACAATAAATAGAGTGTAAAAGAGTTACCTATTTGAGATGACAAACCCAACAAAGATCTTTCAAAAAAGGTTGCTCTCCCTCAATTTTCTCTCTACCTCTTTTGCAGAAAATTAGAGAAGATGATAGGGTTCCATTTATTTCATAAGACCTCAATAAATAAGTTATTACCTACTCAAACTAGGTAACTCCCCATGCCATTTAAAGAGACCCAATTCAAATGGGTTACCTCATGGGCGAGGACACCCGTGGACCCAACAATTGTTTCCAGAAATGGGACGCTATTTGCACTCTAGAGGATATTTTCCAAGTCCTTTTAAGTCGTTTGAGAAAGAAGACAGAAGACACTTTCTCGAAAATCCCAGACAGTTGGCATTGAGAATTGTGTTTGTAGCTGGTTTGGTCGGAACATGGCACGTCTGCACAGCAACAAAATATATATATATATATATATATATATATATATATATATATAAAAAGTTAAAGTCTTCGCTTAGAATTACGACACATAGGATTTTAGAAATCTCATATTTACGACACATCAGCTTTTGGGAGTCTTCTCCTTGTACCAAATGCAACTTTCATCGTGAGAGTCCCCCAATTTGCTTGGACTCCTATATTAACAACTAAGAAATCAAACTAATAGCAACTAGGACACTTTTATGTGTAACTCTAATTTAGTGTCCTAATCAATAACAAAAACCTTATAAATCAATTTTTATCAACTACAAAACCATGGTCTACCCTTTCTTCCTCCTGCTTTCTCGATCTTCAGATGAGAAGCCAAACAAGGCAGACCACCATGCAAGGTAATTAAACTCAAATCTTTTTCTAAATATATATATGTTGCTGCACCATGCAAGGTAAACTCAAATCTTTTTCTAAATATATATGTTGCAGTTACTAGGGAAGGAGTCCTCAAACCTGCCTCCTTTCTCCTTTTTACTCCAACAATGCATCTGATGTTTTCCTTTGATACCTCATGCGTTAGTGTTGTACTTCTGTCTTGCTGGTTTGGAGTTGTCGAGAGGATTTAATAGATGGTATAATATGATTACTCATATCTTTTGTCAATTTTTGGGATACCAATAAATAAGTTTTGTTAATTTTACAATTTCACCCACCGATGAAGTTGCCGCCAAGCAGTCAAACTAGAAAGCTGTATGCTTATCCTATGATTGCATATGAACATCTGGTCAATGTTACTATGATTTTTGCTACTAGCTAATTTTGTACGGATGGAAATGGTTGAGATGGGATTTACAAAATGCTAAGGAGATTGATTTAAGACTGCTTTTTCAGGCATCTACCACTTGGAAAAATTAATCCGTCGACGAAAATATACATTTTAATGAACTAAGGACTTGGATTGACTTAATTATATTGTTGGTTGGTCTAGAATAATTTCCAATACATTTCAAGGCATTTACCACTCACTTGATGTGGCCAGTATACAATACTTACTCCAAGTGCTTCGTGAGAATGCAAATGAAACATGCGGCCTTAAGTCTTGGAGCTGCATAGCAACAGCATGGAACTCGAATGGTAAATATAAAGATTGCACAAAATTAGCCAAGTTGGAGCCTGTCACTCTTAGTGATTCAAGAGGGAGCCGACTTCTATTATTTGAGGAGACTTTGATACACTAGGCCATGCAGTCATATCTTCCATGAATACATGCCATTGGTATTCTTTAGTGATGTTAAGACCACATGAACGCACTCTTTATCTCTTAAGGCTTCAAATAAGGAGTTGTTGGTAGTACAATGAGCGAACTTCCAATAAGGGCAAGCTAGATAGAGGGCTCAATCGGCTTGAAGAAATAGCCGAAATGGAATTTGTGAATATAAGAAGGGGTCGAGTTGCATCAAGTCGTGCACTAATGGCTTGATGAAAAAGTAAATGACGTGAAAGGTTCACTTTGAGTTGGGAGGGTTAAATGTTGCTTCAAACCGTATTAAAAAAGTTTGGAAGAAAGGTGTTTGTGCACCATTTTTTATTCAAGTTCGTGTGTTCGTAATAGACTTTTACTATGCATCCTTTTTTTCCCCTTTTTGGTTAGTGATTAGTAGGTATTTTTGTAGTGGGTTCTATTTCCACTCACTTATATCGTTTCTCACTCATGTCTCTTGCAATATTGCTAGCCTTCTAGCAACAAATAAGGAGGCGAGATGGCATATTAGGAGTGGAAGCATATCCTCCACCGTGTTATTTCAATAACCCGTTATTAAGAGATAATATTGATCATGTACCTGGTTACATGCTCATGAAGGTCAAGAAGACGCCAAAGTTCGAGATAGTTTTGGGGTTACTTTTTCAAAAAAACAATTGTTGATAAAAGGGAAAGTAATCTAATGTGTGTTTGTAATGATGTGCAAAAAGTATTTCTTTCCTTGATCAAGTTATTTGTAGCATAACTATATAATGAAAAATTAAACTTAACAACAAATGCTTCCTAAAGCGTTTGCAAATAAAATAGAGTGTGTCATACCATAAAGGGTGTGCACACACCTATGTTGATAGGATAGCGAATGTCGTCTTGCCTCACAGGGTATCTCATTGTCAATGTAACTTCTAAGATTTGACGTGTAGATTAGAAGAACTATGAGGCTATAATTCGCAATATACATCACTCTAGGTATCTATCACTACAAGCATGTATGTGAAGAATTCTAGATTTGGCAACAAAAACCTTTTGAAATGTTTGCCAAAAAAAAGTGTTCAGTTCATATTTAGACTAGCACGAATCTTTATTCTTCTATCACTAATATGAAATCTCTAGCAGCTAGAAGCAAAAAAGTGAAAAAGAAAATGTTTGAAATAGTCATGCTTTGATGTATGCATACTACCTGTTAGGCAATAAAAGATTGAAAAAAACCTAACATTTCTGTTCAAGAGAACCCAATCCAGTGTAGGGACATAAACGGTTAATTAATAATTAAGTGCCTAAAGTCAAATATGATAACATGTTAATCTATATGAGTAGATTTTACATATGATCAAGGGCATGTAAGATGCTTTCATGATTTTTACCGGTGTTAAGGCAACTTGAGGAGAATATGATGTCAAAATTATTAAAAATTAATTAATATTAGTTTGTCCATTATAGGACATAGAATTATCTTATTAGCAATTAGATATAAAGCTAATTAGCATGGAACTACAAAGAGAACAATTAGGTGGTAAAAGATAAGTGTAAATTTCTAGATTCAAAAACAAAATAGATGGTAAAGTTAAGTCTAACCTTAAAAACACTTATTATCATATCTACAAAGATATTGTTGGGTTGACAAAAGATACTTACCTGTTTTCAGAAAGAGACAGAATAAAAAATCCATCTGTTGAAAGTATATGTCTGTTCGGTCGGTGTGCATGTATATGCAATAAAATTGGTAAAACTAAATGCCTTAAAGCCTCTTGTATTTTGCTTCTCTGCTCTCCGTTTGTTGCTTCAAAACCCTTACATCTCACTATTGTTGCTAATAGTTATGAAAGAATATAATAATGGCGTGATCGTAAAGATTCTTCTAAAAAAAATTCTTATTTAAAATGTTTGCTATTCATATTTTGTTTTCTGATTTCTTGGATTAATTTTATTGGATTAAAAAGATGTTGGGTTCACAAAATGCACTAATCTGAATTACTTAAAGTAAAGGGAATGATAAACTCCATTGATCAAAAGAAAAGAGATGGTAGACTGAGGGCTTAACTGATTGTATCAAATGATTGCAACATTTGAAAAGTTAACGGGTTAAAACATTGATCCAACATTCTACCTTCGGTCCATAATGTCAATTATGATCTAGCTAATTCTTGGAAGAACATAACGTAAACTATTTTACAAACGTAATCAAGTTTCTCGAATCTCTAGAGACTATTCATCTGTTGTACATGGTGATTCATCGTGTCATTAACTATTGATTTATTGTTATATATTTAATTGTAGTGTTTGTCATATATTTCAACCCTGAATAATGGAAGAAGGCATAAAAACTCCAAGAGACTTAAAATAGAGTAGAATTTTCTCTATACATCGAGATTCTAAATATAACTTCGGAGAAAATCTTAAGTTTTTGTAAGCTTTTTCGTGTGAGTTTGTGGTCTCATGCACGAACCTTTTAAGTGTTACACTTGATTTAGAACCAATTCTTTCTTAAACAAAATTACAAGAGGTAATTGAATTTCATTGGTGAATAAGTTGTTTTGATCAGAATAAATTTGGAGAATAAAAAGAAATGTAAAATAAATGAGATCTAAGACAAATCTTAACCTATTACAAAAATTACAACTTTTAATGCTAGCAAAAAGTGGAGGTAGACGTGGCATTGACAGTAAGGGTTTAATTGATGTTGCACATATGAATGATATTAAATTTTTGTTAATGGTGGTGGTTGTGATAAGAGGTTGTAATGGTTGATTGTGACAGTGTTATGTGTACATGCGAGTGGGGATACAACAGAAGTCATGGTAGTAGTGATAGTAGTGGCGGTCACTGCAAAGATGGTAGCAAGAACAATGGTTGGTGCCAATAATAGAGGTTGCGGTAACGAAAACTCTAGCACTAAGGTGTTGTTGCGTTAGTATAATAAGGATTCTAAGTTTAGTTCTTCAACAAAACTTGCAAGTTGTATAGAATCTATCCGAGGACTAGGAATTCGTAATGCTTTCACTAGAGGATCCTTCTCCCGATCATACTTTGTATCCATGTACGATTATCGAAAGTTCTCTTTGGTCAAGAGATCGCTATTAAAGATTGAGCAATTTCTTAATGGTACGAGCTGATCTAAAAGGCACATGTAATTCCTTACTTCTCATGAGAGAATATATGTGGTGTGACTATAGGATATATGTGAATTTGTCAATATTTTACACAAAAAGAAAGCGAAAAAGTGAAACTAAATCTACACATTTTTTTCGATAATATCACGCCCTTTCATCACTAAAAGAGGCAATTAGGCCTATTGCTATATAAAATATGCAAACATTCTTTACTAGATTATGGTACGCAAAATAATTAATGAGGACAAAGAGACTCAAAAACAACATTAATTCGCCATACATCTTTTCCCTTAGTAGTAGTAGTTTTAGATGACAAAATGATCTAGAACTAAAGTTTGGGCTTAAAGGATCTTTCTGTTTTGCTATGGTTCGTATATATTAGGCTGTGGACTGATATATTAGAGAAACTTACATACTTAGGTAATATTAACTATTATGTTTAAGATGTATAAAGGAATTAGCTCATTCATTTGCCTTTGAAGTTGACTATCTTTCTTTGCCTTTTGAAATTTTAAACTGAATAGACTATATTATTGTACATGATTGACACTAAAATCAAATTGCATCACGTCACGTGCATTTGCACGGACACATTAACTAGTATTATAAAATACAAAAAGACTGTGAGAGCGTTTTAACCATAAACGAACTCTAAAGTAGCCCAGGTGAAATTCTCATCATGGCTTGAAAGTGTGGCCACGCTAGAACTAATTCTTGGTCTTCCAGCAATATACAGCTGCTACAAACTATGTACCTTTGTGGTACTACGGTTTGCCTCAAGTTCAAACTGAAATAATCGGAGGACCTAGCTTAGAGTTGTCAAACGGGCCGGGCGGCCCGCGGGCTGGCCCAACCCGGCCCGGTTCTGGCCCGGGCTGGCCCGGCCCCGTGCATGAACAGTAGCGGCCCCAGCACAGCGAGCTTGGGGCCTGGGCCTGGACCAGGCCTTCATTTGCTCCGAAAAAGCCCGGCCCGACCCGGCCCGGAAACGGGTTTGGCCCGGCCCGAAGTCGGCCCGGGTCTGGCCCGGGTCTGGCCCGGTATGCAGCCCGGGTATGGCCCGGATCTGGCCCGGTCTGCGGCCCCACATGTTTGAATTTTTTTGTTTTTCCCCCCTTTCTTCCACCCCTTTTCCAAAATTCCACTTTTACCCCCCCAACAGCAATATAACGGCTAGTTTGGGGGGTATTTTAGTCTAACCTATATTTTTCAACTCCTTTACACTCTTACCCTCCCCAACAACTATAAACGGATAGTTTGTAGGGGTATTTTGGTCTTTTGTGAAGTTTCTAAAATCTATAAATTCACACCATTTCTCTCTAATTTTTCACACCAATCTTCTTACTCTCTCTTACCTAAACATTCTATATTTCTACAAGCTTTGCTACTATTTTCCTCTCCAATTACTACTCTTGCTAATTACTACTAGTATTTACTAATTAGTACTCTTGTTTATTAATTACTAGTCTTGCTAAATTCTTTTTAATTACTAACTCTCTAATATTTGTTACTCGTTCATTCTTTTAATTGTTATTTCTTATTACTACTCTTATACTTGTGTATTTAGTTACTCTTACAAAGTTTAGCTCGAAATATGGCTGGATTATTGAAGAAAATGAGGCGTGCATCGTCATCACGAAAAACATCATCATCATCGCAAGCACCACCACCAGCACAAGCGCCAGCGCCACGGCCATCACAAACACCAATCCAAGCACCAACACAACCATTCGTTCCTGGACGAATGAGTACAGGCTGTATGATAGATACCCAAGCCAATTGGGAGTTCAATCAAAACATTCCAGATTTTGAATACACGCCTGATGAAGACCCCCCGCATTATAGTCAAGGACGCAGCTCGGTTGGCGAAGCTACTACTCCGTGGCATAATCTCAACCCTATGCCTGGTCATGATGAAGAAGGGCCGAGCAATGCCTCCGGTAATGAGCCAGAAGTCCAAAAGGGGAAAAAAAAGAAAGCCGAGTGTTGGAATCATTTTGATGTAGTTATGGTGGACGGCATCCGAAAAGCTCGATGTAAGTACTGCGCTAAATTATTTTCGTCTGGTAGTGGTAATGGACATCTTAACAGGCATTACCCTCTGTGTGCACCTCGACAAGGCCACGTCGAACCTACCCAAACGCAGTTATCTTTTGACGGTAAGTTATTTGTTTATAATCAGCGAGAGCAAAGAGACGGTCTCGCTGAATTTGTTATTCATGATGAACAAGCCTTTTCTTTTGCCGATAATCCTAAGCACTCTAGATATATGAACACATACGTTCAACCTTTGTACAAAAAGGTTCATAGAAACACAACTAGATCCGATGCACTCCGACAGTACAATGCTGCTAAAGCACGCCTTATCGATTATTTCGATAAATTTGAAGGTAAAGTTAGTCTTACTTCTGATATTTGGCAATCTCCTTATACTTTTGTTAGTTATTCTTGTGTGACCGCTCATTGGATTGATGTAGATTGGGTTATGCACAAGAGAATCATCGCTTTCGAGCACTTCCCTTATCCGCACGATGGAATGAACATTGCTATTCTTATATTAAAAGCATGCACCACATTTAAAATTAAGGATAAGATTATGAGTGTTAGTTTTGATAATGCTTCTAATAATAAAGTTGCTGTTGCAGCTTTAAAGGAGACGCTTCAACCTGTACTTAATGGTGAATTATTTCATGTTCGCTGTGTTTGTCACATTATTAATTTAATTGTTCAAGATGGTTTAGCTGCTGCAGGAGATATTCTTGTCAAAATGAGGGGTATGACAGCGTATGTTAATAGCTCGAGTCCGAGAACACAACAATTTAAAACGTTGTGTGTTCAATATAATATGCCTCGCAGGAGAGCAGTTACAGATGTGGTCCACAGGTGGAACTCTACATACCACATGCTTTTACACATTCTGGCATACCGAGAAGTCTATACGCATTTTCTACTAACCCAGTTCCCAGCCGGCTTGCCAACTCAAGAGGAATGGCAGATGGCCACATACCTAGCTGAATTTTTGGAGGTATTCTACACGTCTACCAATTTATTGTCTGGTACGTACTATCCCACCTCTCCTCTCGCTGTAATAGAAATTCTGAAGATGGCTACAATGTTAACAAAATGGAGATATATAGGACCCTTTAAGGAAATAGTAAAAGTGATGGATCAAAAATTTAATAAATATTGGAGTAAACTGCCTGCTATTTTTACTGTGGCTACTTGTTTAGATCCTAGGTTAAAGTTGCATGGCGTGAACGCCTCGATACAAGAGATATCGAAATTAATGTGCTACACAGCAGAGGAGACAACCGCATTCACAGCAAAAGTGAGCAAGAGGTTTGAGGACTTGTTCAACGTCTATCGTAATTCTGCTGACGTGCGCGGGCGAGCTACATCATCATCCACTGTTGAGAGGTATTATGCGCCATACCTTCAGGGCTTTGAACATCTAGTAGCAAGACAACTACCAGGTGAAGGTACTTCTAATTCGGCAGGTTCGTATACTTTTTCCTCTTTTAATGAGATTGGTGTATATGCAAATACTGATCATTATTCTGATTTATCAAGGCAAGAACAGGTTAATTTTAATTTGTTAAATTTTTGGAAACAAAATCAAAACATGTATAAAACTTTATCCCAAATTGCACGGGATGTACTGCCAGTGCAAGCCTCCACGGTTGCTTCAGAGTCGGCATTTTCAGCCAGCGGGAGGGTTTTGGATGACAGGAGGAGTCGTCTTAACCCCGAGTCGCTCGAGCTATGTGTATGTTGGAAGGATTATCTTGATGCGAAATACCGCGAGCAAGATAAACCGATTGATGATAGGAAGAGCAGTGACTCGGATATTGAAGTACTTCTGGATGATTAGGTAATTTGTTTTTATTTTCCTCTTTTGATCCTTTTGGTTGACGTTGCAGATTTCTTGATCTTTGATTGCTGATATTTTGGATAGACATGCATTATTATTTTGATTGTTAGAATTTTAAGAATAAATTTTTTCACAAAATATACTTTTTTTTCCATATATATAAAATAAATTTTTACAAGCAAGATATATATTTTTTCGTATATATAAAAAAATAGGTAACTTCGCCTGTTTGTTTACAAGCAGCCGGTCCCAAGCCCGGATAAAAGGAGGAGGGCCTATGAATACATTTATTATTTTTCTATATAAATTTTTATGTGTTAAGATTTTATTAATAAAGCTCACCAAGAAGAGTATGAAAATGTTTAACATATAATAAAAAATATAATGGCTAACAAATAAATATGTATATACATACATACATATATATGTATATTACTTATAATGAAATAAAAGGATAAAGATTAGGTTCGTTAAATTGTGAATATTGCCTAGAGATGAAATTTAAAATTGAATAACAAGAAGAAAAAAAAAAAAAAAAAAGGGCCCGGGCCCGGCCCAAGCCCGGCCCTAGCTATTGGGCCTAGGGCCTGGGCCTGGACTGGGCCTAGGTTTGCCTTCGGCAGGCCCGACCCCGGCCCGGCCCGGTTGGCAGCCCCACTGGCCCGACCCCGGCCCGGCCCCACAGCAGGCCCGACGGGCTTCGGCTGGGCCGGCCCAAGCCCGGCCCTTTGACAACACTAACCTAGCTGCTTCCATACCAAGGTTGTGACAAGGCATGTTCAGGTTACTCTGTGGGGCAAGATGTGCCCGACCTTGTCGTATTTAGTGAACAAATTTACAATTATATCTGATGTAACTCAAATATAACTCTTAATAATTGGAGAATACCTGACAATCTCAGTCAAACTAGGAGAACAATAATTATCTTATTAGAGATCGTGACGTGATCCTCAACTATCCTAATGCGATCCTAATACATCTAACACACGGTCCAGTCCTACTAGGACTCTCCTCTTACAGTTATATAAAAGGGTCTAACCCCAGGTGTGAGGACAATTATACAATTCATGCTTTTTCAGAGTTACTATTCTATAATTGCGCTCTGACTTACGCATCGGTCGGAGAGTTCTCCACTGGGAACCCCACCCGGCGGTCACTCGTTTTCTGTCTTGAAGGTCATCGGTCCAGGTTCGGAATCCGCCAATGTATGCAGAGCATATTTTTAGCACTAACAGATTGGCGCCATCCGTGGGACCCACCAGCCTAGCTGTTTGACCTCACGAAAATTCAACAGTTTATCCTAAGCTGCCAGCGATAATGTGTCAGAACCACAGACAGAACTGTCATGAGTTTCATACAAACGCATTGTTCGAAGAAATTTGAGAACCGACAAAGTGCCGACGAGTCACCGACGGCACCTGCGAAAAAAAAGTCAGCAAAAAGGAAAAGAAACAGCATAGCGACGCCACCAGAAGGTGCAATTCGTGCGCGCCACCACATATGTTTCTTCAACCGCCACAAAGCTGCTTTGCGACACTAGAAAAAAACCAATCAGCGCCCTTGGCGTCTTCCACTGCGACCTTCCCCAACGTTGGGCCGATACGGCCCCAAAGCCGTCGCAAGGCTGCCGGAGCAGCACCAACAACATCCGAAGCGCCGCTGGCCATGGGTTAGAACCCAGGCGCCGCCATCCGAAGTGCCGTCGCCGCCCAAGCGCCGTCCAGCCCCTGATCTGCACCACCGCCACCGCGACCACGGGAAGAGCACAGCCACCGTGGGGCTGTTGTAACCACAACCAAACCAGAGAAAAAAAAAAGGTTTAGAAGAGAACAAGTTGCTTGCAGCCAAGCCACCGTCGGCCCTGCCGTCGTCACCGCAAAGCAGAGAAGGAAAACTATGGGGTTGTCCAGAGCCCGCTGTAAATTGCCGCACTGTGCCAAAAAAGACAGTCATTGCTGACGGAGTCACTGGCACCATAAACCGCCGACCACCGCCCCAAAGCTGCCGGAGCAGCGACAACATCTCCAAAACCCAAAAAAAGGGGGAGAAAGAGGAAGGCCGTCGCCAATAGGAGCAGACCGTCGCCAGCTCCACGCCGATCGAGCTGTGCATCGTCACAGCCACGGCACCACCACGCCATCGGTCATAACCTACTGCTGCCGCGAAAGGGCGGGTTTTACTGCCGCAATCTCCGGTAGTATGACTGGAACATCCCAGAGAAAAAAGAGAAGACAGGAAAGCAACATCGTCGTCGCCGTCTACAGCGCCACCACGGCAAGTGCCAATCGGCGCTACCATCTGCCAAAGTGCGGCATCGTCAACATCGGCGGCAAAGAGGTCAACGCCACACATAGCCAACAAGTCGTCGCCACAAGGGTCAAAACCCTAACAAATCAGCGCCGCCCCTTTGGTCAACATCCTTGGCATTGCACATCGCGAAGCCCATCCCGTATGCGCCATCGAGTCGTCTCCTTCGTCCGAGATCTCTCCATCAGCCACTGTTGCGGCACCACCTCTATTAGCCTCCGCAATGGTACAGACAGGAGGCCCGCCGCCGGCAGCCATCATCGGTGGCCACCGCGATGTCATCGCCGATAGCCGTCTTCCTCGACGTCGCGCCATCCACCGCGATCAGATGGAGAGGATGCTGCTTCACCACCAGCTCCCCTGATGTCACGTTTTGTTATTGGTCTCACCGTCGGTAAGAGCTGCCTTCCTCACCATGGCACCGCCATCTTCCGGTGGTCCGATCTGTGTCCAGGAGTGGCTGCCCTTTTGGTCAAGTGGAAAAGAGACAGTTTCATTAAGGTGGAATCTTTCTTTCTTAAAAGAATTATACACTCACCCCTTAATTATGCATATTCATATTTTAGACCTACTGGATTTTTGTTATTCAACATATGGATATTCTTTAAAAAGCATTATCTTTTTGCCTACAAAAATGCGTATTTACATTTCAGACCCAAAGGGTTTCAGTTATTCCACTTAGGCCACACAGATTTTGAAGCATTAAGTTTTTAAACTGTCAAAAAGGCCTATTTGGACTTAAGACCACTGAATATCTTTTATTTAAAATATGCCGCACAAACTCTTTAACAAAGGCGTATGTTTTCTCTCATATTTTTTGCTAAACATAAAGCACTATGACTTGCGGCACTAGCAAGCCTTTCAAAGGCTACTCCCTGTGCATTTTTATGTTACCTAAACCTATGTTCTATTTTAGTCTAGCAGTATGCAATTACGTCAATTGACGCAAGCACGTCACATGTTGGGTCTTACCAACTGCTATGACTTTTTAAGCTCACTTGTGACATGCAGTGCGACACATTAGTCACTTAACCAGCAAAACCCTAATGGGGTCGTGGTGTTTGAACAGCGCTCTTATTTCTATGTTAAAAACATAGTTGCATTTTTATAGGCTTTATTGCTTTAAAGGTTATTTTTTCAGTCACGTATTTTTTCTTGTTGCAAGGGCTTAAACTGCACCCACAAGTATCAACAGTGATGTATAAATTGCTTCGTAAAGTGAGGAACAAATTCATAGCACCCTGCGACTTGAAATCATGTCTAGGGTTTCTGCTACAACATCCTGCCAACTCGACATTACCTATTGTCTCTTGATATTCGGTCACACAGTAACCCCGATCAGTAAATCAGAGCACTTAGCCAATAGCGTCATTGATATGGCTGGTACAGCTGCAAGCTCATGCAACCAAGCAAACTGAATCCAGTTGCTTCTCGATATATCGATAAATTGCGACAACTTCCTACGGATCATTAGTGACATCTTGCTCAGACGGACTCCATGCCCTCTGGCTTTATATGATCGTCCAGTCAAACAGGCAGATATGGTCTTCTATATTGCTCCCACAAGTCTTCTTGCGACCGGGTCTAGGCTGAAAAGTAGTCTTTATATATCAACGCCTTCTCAAAGGCAGGGGGCTATCAGCAATATTACAGGCCTAATGCCCTATGCCCTCTTAAACAAGGGGGCTTCATAGCAGCAGACATGTTACGGACTCAATGCTCTGCGCTTTCATAACAAGTACTTGTTGTTTCAATCAAAACCCTCGAGGGTATTTTCAGGAGCTTTGGGCTTTATCCTCCCCCGAGGGCGCGTACAACGAGAACTCTTAAGTTCCATCAAACCCTCGAGGGTATTTGCATGAGCTCCGCGCTCCATCCGCCCCCGAGGGCGGGTACGACGAGAACTCTTAAGTTCCGTCAAACCCTCGAGGGTTTTTCATGAGCTCCGCACTCTGTCCGCCCCCAAGGACGTGTACGACGAGCACTCTAAGTTCCGTCAAACCCCCGAGGGTATTTACATAAGCTCTGCACTCCATCAGCCCTTAAGGGTATTTTCCAAAACTCTACGTTCCACTACCTTTCTAGGGCGGTCCCTCGAGGGATGAGCACCCTCAAGGGTGACAAGATAGAGCTCGAGTTCTATCCAAACGGTTTAGCTACAGTTCTAACCCGTGAAACGGCAAAGGACTATGGGACTTCATCCCCCCACCATTCTTTGTCAATTTAAAACCCAGCCAAGCGTGAGTGCGAGGCTTCTTTGCCAGCTCTTAGCTAATGATAAGAGTTCGCATCAAAGTAAAACGCAAGCATGATGTGGTCAACTCAAGCTAAAGAACACACTTGTACAAAACAAACACCCTCCACAGGAGAGGTGACCCCTCAAGGGGAAACACTTAACACATACAACAACTTGCATGCACAACTCTGTGTCCTCTTTCTAGAGAGGCTAAACGTGGGGTACAGCCTCTAAAGGATCTCGAGATCCCATGATTCGTCTTCTGAAATATGATTTTGAATAGCCTACTTAGGCGACATTCTAAAGATCTAGTTCTCAAGAGCTAGAATTCTAGCACCCTACTTGGGCAAAAGTTCCAAGGCTTAAGCTCAGAAAAGCTTAGGTCCAAGCACATGGAAGAGAGAACTATTGTTATCCCTACAAGTGGATGGAGAATCCCTTACAAATCTGACGCGTGTCTCGAGACACCAGGTATAAACTTTCTCAGCCAAACATTTTGGCTAAGGAAGTGGGGGGCTTATGATATAACTCCTAATAATTGGGGAATACCTGGCAATCCCAGTCAAACTGGGAGATCGATAATTATCTTATTAGAGATCGTAACGTGATCCTCAAGGATCCTAACGCGATCCTAATACATCTGACCCACGGCACAATCCTACTAGAACTCTCCTCCTACAGCTATATAAAGGAGTTTACCCCCCAGGTATGAGGACAATTACACAATTCATGCTTTTTTAGAGTTACTATTCTATAACTGTGCTCTGACTTACGTATCGGAGAGTTCTCCGCCGGGAACCCCACCCGGCAGTCATTCGTTTTCTGTCTTGCAGGTCATCGGTCCAGGTTCAGGTTCCGCCAACGTACGGGAAGCATATTTTTAGCAGCAACAATATCAAAGTTAAAAACTGATTCCATTCTTAAATTTACTCTCAAACTTGCTTGCTTTAACTTGTATAAGTTGTGCAAAATTCATATTTTCAGATTGGATAGATTAGAAAAGTCAAATGGATTTATAAGTTGGTAGGCATGTTAGGCTTGGTAACAAGCTAGTAGAGTCGGACTGCCATGTGTAGGTGAGCTCAAAAATCCACCGGAAATCTATCTAGAAGATTGACTTGTGCACAGGGTTGACTTTTGCTCCTTTCTTCACTATCGTCTCGTTTTACAAACTCACAGGCCCGTTCTTCACTATCTTCACCATCTAGAAGTTTCTCTTTTCAGTGATAACAAGCAGAAGACTATTTGAGTGCTCATTAACGAATAAGAGACTGTTGAATCCTAGAGGGTGCGAAACAACTCAAGATCGGAACAATCAATCACTGGCTTCATACTGCTCAATTTTTATTTTAAGATAGTAGGTTTCCTGTTATTATAAAACGAACCCTTAACCTCACCCCACTCATCAGAGGCCCACCCCACTCATCAGAGGCCCACCCCCTCATATTTTTCTCTGAGCAGGGCCAAGAAAACTCTTTTTACTTCAATTTGTTCCCCAATTTTTTACATCAATTTATATGCTCTCGTGTTGGTGTTCTCTTGTCGTCCGAGTATGCTTATGGTGGGAGAGACTCCGTTCTACATCTGCACCTCATTCGATGTTTATTTGTAAATTTTGTAATCTTCTCCCCCTCATTTTCTCTTCAAACCGAAATTAGTCAGAATTATCAAAACAGCCCCTAAAAGAACCATGTTTAGGATGATCCAACTTTGTCTTGATCCGTGATGTTCTCTAGAGAAAATGATTGATTAGAACATCCTGTAAGTAGCTAGTTAGGATTACCATGATTGATTAGGCTGTTCTATCACTTTGAAGAGAAGTTGTCTCAAAATTGCAATGGGGAATGCTTTGATTTTCATTTAAAGCCCTCCTCAACATAACAATAATGACAAAGATAAAGCTGTTACTCTCTATTTGAAAATTGTCTAGTATGGAGGGGCATACCAAAAGGGAAAGGAGGTCTCTTGTGAACTGACACAGCAATTATATGAAGACCATTTTTCTTGTGCATGTCACTAAAAGGTATGGGGCTTCAAGAACCGAGAAATGCGACGAAGAGAAGTCAATTTTGTGGCAGCAAAGATTAGAAGTTGCAAAGTAATTTTGCAGCTGCTGCGGATTCAAGGATATGATGTAGAGAGGTAGCATGGGAGCTTTTCTCAACAAGTTACTCTGGAATTGAGTATACCAACTTTCCATGTTTTTGCACTTGCAGGGTGTTTTTGTTGGATCTCAGATAATGTAAAAACTATGTTTACCGAGCTACATAGCTTTCGTTTTCAAGAGAACGCGAACTAGAGGCAAGATTTTTTTCATGAACATGTGTGATCTTAGTATATTGTCTCGGAGAAAATATTCGATGACTATTCCACACGAGTACGGTGATCCACGCCATTTCATACACTCGTGTATGTGTAGGTAAATTTGTTTACGATCCGACCCGTAAGTTATACACCGCCTTCATCAAGCTTAGTGCCACTGGATATCTACGCTACTTTTTTACAAGAACTGCACATTCTTTACTATGTTTTGCGATTCAAGTTAAGGCCTTACATACAAATTACAATTGAAGTAACAACTGCTGCAACCAGAAAACCATGAACACAGTCAATATAAATTTTTAGGGCTAATTACACCTATGTCCCTGAGGTTAGGGGTAATTACAGTCAAGGACATAAAGTTTCAAAATGTAACATTCCGTGACCAAACATGTTTCAAATGTATCAGCCGTGTCCATTCGTCAGGGTTCCGTCCAAAAAGTGTATTTTTTTGCTGATGTCATCCATGCGTATTTTCTAAATGTCAATACTACCCTTATACCACATATTTACATATACACTATATAAAAATTAAAAACCCTAATCTACAAAATTAGGGTTTTAAACCTAATACCAAATTAGTGTTTTAAAACCTAATTCTCTCTCTCTCCAAATTAAGGTTTTAATCTTTTTAAATTAGGATCTCTCTAATAGAAATTAATTCTTTTTTCCCAAATCAGATTACAGATTTGAATTCTTTTTTTATTTTAAATTTGTGTTTTTTTATTGGATTTAATTTGAACCCTAACTTTATCTCTCTCTCTCTCTAACCATCATCATTTCTGAATTTCAATGGGGCTGCCGCCCTATTACCGCCGCCTCTTTCCTTCTCCCCTCCACCATGTCGCCGCCTCTTGCAATTCCAGTGTTTCAAATCATGCTCACACATTTGAATTGCTGGATTTGCAATTTGATTGTATGTGCAATCGAATTGCACATGCCGCCGGCAGCCCCCTTCCCCCGCCCCACACCGCCGGCAGCCCCCCTCGCCCCACCATCCGAGAAAACAGAGAGATTGACACAACCGCAAACACCACATATTGTCATCACATCCCTGTGCCACCCTCCCCCACCCCGTAGCCGCCCCCCACCATACCTACACACCATTGCGAACCACCATCCCAACTTCCGTGAGCCAACTACTCAGCACCACCGCCGTTACCCACCACCCCGCACCACTGCCATAACCCACTTCTTTCTTCCCCAACCAAAACCCACCATCAATTCAACAACCTAGGAAAGGCATCCTACCGTGATTTCGAGTTACGCCATGAGAGAGAGAGAGAGGCGATTCATGGTGTCTTACGGCAGAAAGGGGTCTTGCGGCATGGTGGGAAAGGAGGGACAACGGCGACGTGGGGGGGAAGAGCGGGGGCAGGGCCGGCGTAGGGGTGCAGGGTGAGGTGGGGTGGGAGTGCGGGGAAGCTGTGGCGTGGGATTGAATCTGAGAGATTGAGTTTGAAGATTGAATTTGAGAGAGAAAGGAGAGAGAACAAAAAAAAAAAGATAAAAATGGGAGGGCAGAGTGGGTATTTTATTTTAAAGTCAGGGGTAATCAAGTCTTTTTGTCAAAACCGTTAAGTATTTTTGTATTCCGTTTGTCAACGGACATAAGTGTTACATTTTGAAACTTTGTGTTCTCGCGTGTAATTACCCTCAAACCTCAACGACATAGGTGTAATTAGCCCTAATTTTTAGTTAACTCCAATTGTGTCACTAGATGGTATCACATCCAAGCGTTAATACTCCAAATAGTTGCATAACCAAAACTTAGATTTCTAGATCTCAAAATATGCGTTAATTATTCAGTACATCTTTATCGCCTAAATTAATCTCATATCAATGTGTATGTATATCACTCTTTCACAGTGAAACTGCAACAAATTCAAACTAGCCATGTTTTTCCATCTTTAGTGATAAGCCATACATTTCTTTGATACAGTTTGCTTACCTGTTAACAATGGGAACATCAAACTTGAACTATCTGGTATAAAAGATTCCATTTATTCGCTTTCCACATTTGGTACAAGCCCCAAAAGGCGAAGACCACGGGTAAGGTTGTTTTCTGCTACATAGTAGATTTAGGTGCGTACGTATGTATGTGAGCAAAACTCTTCAAAGAAGTACAAAGACAACCTGCCATCAGGGTTACCATCGCTGGAAAGGTGGAGACTCCCCAAGAAGAAAAGAAGAGAAGAAAGCAAGCGACTCGCTTGGTTTGAAAATGGGCACTGCATGGCCAGCTCCTCTAAATGTTGCAAATGTTAGCCCTTCATACTCTTGAAGCCAACCACCAACCTGAACCAGAAAGGAAGAAGAAGAAAGGCAGGCATGAATCCGTTAGTAAAAGCATTCCAATAAGCAAATGACTTGTATATATATGTCCCTTGCGATTTGGCAGCCAAACTTTTTATGGTAGTGATGCCGATTCCATGTTAATGAATGTTAGTGTTTTTCAAAATATAGTGTCAAGGTTGATTCATTTTTTTTTGTCAAAATGATGAAAGGAAGGTGAAGAGGCAAAGATGGAGGAATCCCACGTAGACGGAAATTGGAAAAGTAAGTAGGTATATAATAAAGAACTCCAGTTACTTTAATACTTATGTGGTATGCTAAGGTGTATGCATGTGCACCGAGTATGATGCGAACCACCATACGAGGAACGATCGCACGCGCTCGCGCGTGGCAGTGGGCTGTGAGGCACAATGTAGAGCTTTGATGGCAGTGGGCTGTGAGGCGCAATCGTCGCGAGACGCGATTAGACGCCTTTAAGTTTTCATGACGAAAACTAGGCCGTCGGTGCAACGGAGCGGGTCGGATCCGATAGTTAGCAGCTGAGTGGTTACACTTGCACTAGTTCGGGTTATGCCCGAACGGTTGCACCTGTAGGCAGCTGGGTGATTCCAGTTCGGGCCAGACCCAACTGTTGGGAGCTAGTTAGTTACCAGCTCAGATTTGAACCGTTAATCTTAACTGTTTCTGATCCAACGGTACAGATTGTTTGGGTGCATGATGAAAGGGTGTGACCCTTGATTAGCAACCACTAGTGCTTTAAATAGAGCACAATGGTCAGATTTTCGGACCATATAGATGAGCATCTACTCTCTTCTCTTTTCTGCAGATCTTTTACAATAAGAAATTTCTGCAGAATTTCTTAGTTGTAAACTCATTATCCAGTATTTCATACATTTTCTGTGGGGTGAATATTGTGTGTGCAAACGCTATTCACTAGTGCGCTTCGTTGTATCTTGGAGGGTATTTGCCTGTAATCTGCTGCACACCTTTTTTAGGTGGGGGCAAATATAAACTTAAAGAGAGTGTTTTACAACGTGCCTCGAAGCCAATCATCTTTTGGTCACAAAGTCATACCTACATCTCATTTCCAACAATGAATAGAGTAAGAAACAACCAGACCAATCAACTTTTTGGTTCCATTTGCTAGCATATAAGCACTACTAAATTTTAGATCGCATTTGTGACCTTTTACCAATCAAACTCGAACCTCACTCTAAGAACACTTTCAAGAAATCGTTCACTATCCATAGAGTTCTGAATTTTTTATACTAGTTTCATTCTATTCAATTTTAAGTTAGGCCGTCCAAAAGCTGCTGCAAAATTTCTTGCCCTTACTACAGGCTTCCAAATTGAGCTTTTACAGTATACTTCTACGGAAAAGTTTCCAACATGCATATAATTTATGCTAGGAGACTTGTAAATTCTCCTTCCTTTCTTCGCCTGATCTTTTTTTTTTTTTTGGCAAGTAATGGGATCCATGCATATATCTTTTCCTTAAGTTCCAAGCATATAAATACTATGGATGCGAATTCAAGAAGCAATTTCAAGTGAACCACGACCTTAATCCGGGAAACAACTAAGCCTACTGGCCCTACCCATTTACCCATACCTGTACCAAGAACCAGGTAAGACTGGTAAGGTAGCATCCTCAGTATCTAATAAGACATATTTTGGTACTGATTAATTTTTGGTAGGCAATTACCTGCTTCTGGTGGTACCAGGGCCTCCATGCCCTAGTGATGGGCAGACCAAGCGAGCTTAAGCTATATCTTGTGGACAGGACGGGAACTCTTCCATCAGTATCCCCACTGAGCGACCAAAAGGAGTATCGGTCATAAATAGGAAGTAATGTGTCACGTCTTTGTTTATCAACAGATTTGAGTTGGGAAACAGATACCTGTAGACCCATATTCTAAGTCCTGCAGCAATAAGTTTCTTGTATATTGGAAGAACAGTTTCCTTTGATTCTGACCAGCCATTGAAAATATCCATACTGCATTGAATATGGCTCAGTTAGTATCATGAAGACCTCTTATCCTTGCATTCTCCTTGTTATGGCATACAGATTTAACTCCATAACTTTACACTTCCACACAGTCATTACAAAATGACAGCATGAGAAAGTGAGAAGAAAGAATATTTATTACTTGCAGATGCTCCAAGTCTTGTGGTGGTATCCATCACTAACATGGAGTGCCTTCTGAACATCAGCTCTGTTGTAATATCTTTTCGCATAATCATCAAGGCATGGGTCGTACCCACCCAAGATGCGTGGCATCTAGTAGACAAAATCAAAGACAAACGGTTCAATTTAGGTAAGCAAAATCTGCACCCTGCCACCTCCCTCCCTAGCTACCCGCCACACAAAAAGGGGAAGACCGATAAACTCTTGATTGTTATCATTTTGCTGTACCTCAAGAATCAGATCTTAAGATGCACAATTATAACTCAAGTGATCTATCATACCAAGCCATTTCACCAAATTTTCAGAGATCTTGGTCTTGTGTCTCATTAGTACAGAAGTTAGTGGGAATCCCATTATAACAGACAAAATGGTATTTAAAGAAGTCAGTGTCACTTCTTTTCTTCTTTTACCTCCCTTTTTTCCTGTTTTTTCTAGATTAATCACTTCCACTCTATAAGTGGCCCTCACAGTGACTAACACTTCAATAAAACAAAAGAAAAAAATAATAATAATCAAATTGTCACCCACCATCTTTGATGTGCTCTTGAACAAGACTTGCGTCAAATTTTCATCTGAACCTGATGAATTGCCAATACAGACAGAGGTATAGAGGCTGTAGATATCTATCTCCTTGTACTGTTTGAGTACTTCGTCCACTGCTTGACTGCAGTCATCGTTGCTCCATGTATCATTGCTGTTGAAATTACAGGATTCTCCAATAGTTTTGTGAGTTTCATCTGATACCACAGCATGGCTCCAAGCATAATCCACTAGACCCTTCCAGTCTTCAGCATCACATGTTTCAGGATTACCCAGCTGCAATTTCACAGATAGCCATTTTGTGATTTGATAATTCTGGTAATGAAACCAGAATCGAAAGAACAGGTGATAGGGTTTTAAATTTTTCCTTGTCTGGCAAAAGGGCCATACCAAAATGCCGCGGAGATCAATAAAGAGGGAACGGTCACTGTTCTTGTCGAGGATGAGCCCTGCCAGCTCCGGAACATATTTTCCTGGATAATATTAGGACATATCTGTTGAGTGTACATCAAGACTCATTTAAGATAACTCTGGAAAAGGGTTATCAAGGTGAAGCACCTGCATAACTTTCCCCAGCAATGTAAAGACTTCGGTTTTTGTAAGATGGGAACTTCAGGAACCAGTTATACAGGAAGGCATAAGCATCGTTAGCTGATACGATAGTCCATAAAAACGCATACAGATGCCAAATAGTTAGTTCACCAACTTATGGCTGTCCAAACAAAAGATACTACAGGAAAACTGTTCCAAAGAAAGAGCAGATATCTTCTTCAAGTACATTAACAAGCCTTCTTTCTACACACCCACCCAGAAATAAATGAAACAGTTAAATGAAGATAAAGGGGGGAGAGAGGGAGATGTGTGGTTTGGGCTATAGAATAATATTGTGGATATCAGCATATGTACTAATGATTTACGTAATATTCACCTGTGAAGTCATCTCCCAGCTCATTATAATCACTAGTTGTATTGGAGTATGAAAAGCCAACACCAACTGGAGATTCCAAAAACAACATGTTGGCTTCTGCATCACACCGGACAGAGAGAATATTAAATTGATGACATGCTCTTTCACGAAGTATTATACTATGAGGAAATCCAAAATAGTGACAACAAAAGAAAACTTTATATCTATACATTGGTACTTATATAGTTAATTGATGTTTATGTACAAGATCTGAATGCATAAGTACACTTTTAAAAGGGATTGTAGAAATTATACCTTTATTCCAGGAGTAAGGATTAAGTTTAAGCCCACGTCCATTTGTGTCCACAACGAATGGTCCAATCTCTTGGGTTGCTCCGTATCCCACAGAAGAACACCCAGGACCTGAACAATGTAGCCTCTTGTCACCTTACTGACAAACAGAAAATAGCAAGGACTAAATGAAGTAATGTACTTATGATCCCTCAGCTGACTTGGGATGGAAACAAAGAATGATGTCCCTAGGTGATAAGAAAAGGAATAAAGAGAGCATAACCTTTATGAACTTTACAAATAAAAAGGCTCCACTAATTTGATGTGTGGAAGTGCCAATATACCAGGTAGCAAGAGATAAGCATACGGTACACAAATAGATCTTGGTCAAAAAGACTGTGATTGGAATCATACGAAAATTGATGAAAGGTGATTTTGTTCTTCACTAGACGTAAGAAGTTTAGGATTCTGCAACACTTCGATCACAAATATTTTTCTTAGACTCGGTCAACCTTCCTCTGAACAATATCGCCAAATGCTAAGGCTTCCTTAAATGGAGTAAAGAGCCAGAGAGGTCCAACAGAAAGCAACTTTTTGGCACTTCTCAGAGGTGATGCGTCATATGAATTACAAGAAACAAGCAAATTTTAACTCCACAAAGTTTTACCTCCATTAAGCCACAGCACCAAAGGTTTCTCGTTAGGGAGGGTTAAGGCTTCATAGAACCAGTAGAAGAGTGCCCTTCCATTTTTCTCGTTCACAGTTACATACCCAGCGTAGTGTCGAAAGTCTATGTTAGGCTGGCCAGGCAAGTTAGTCACAAGATCCTCACTACCCAAGGAATTCAACTTTCTTTCAGTAGACCAATGCCTGTGCCTAGCATCAACAACAGGCTCGAGACACAACAAGGCAACAAGAGTGAAAGTGAGGGAAAACATCACCTCTGATACGAAATCCATAAGGAACACCACCAACTTAGAGACAGGTTTCGCGTTTAGAGGTGAAAGACATAAAGCCCCACATGTCTATATATACTTGGTAGGTTATACCTGCCTCCACTACTCGATGATCAAGATGTAATTCTCTAATACGTGGCAGAGTCTCTTTTATTTTAAGTCAGCAACTGTGTGGCATCTGACGTAGGTTTTAGGCAGGTTCTGGAGCCTAACTCTTATAAGCAAGGGTTTATGGAGCCTCCATTCTTGGGTATGGGTTGTTGGATCACAGTCACGTGAATGACATTTCTATATAATAATGCGAAGGCTGTTTACGTTGACTTGAAACATTATATGCTTTTGATTATGGAAGATTATCTTTCCCTCAAAGGTCAATCTGTTTTAGAATTTCCTCCTAATTGTACAGTAACAAAAACCAATTCCTCCTTTACTATCCTACCATGGATCTGAAATGTGTAAGATGGCATATTATCAGCGGGGAATAAAGTCGAAGTGGCAAACTGTATTACAGGTTTGAACTATTCAGCGGAATACATGATTTTATGATGTCACTATCTTCGTGAACATCTAGGATAACCAAAAGATATTTATTTTACGAATACAAAAACGTTTGCTATCACAAATTCCTAAATTGGTGATTGTATGATACTTTCATGTGCCATAGATAATTCATGGTACTATAAGTTCCTTGAAATGATTCTTTTGATACATCTGCATATATGTCATCTCCAAGCTTTACGATGTAAGATTGCGGAAACTATACGCGCTCTAAAATTTGTCGTACTACTCTCATCTTATGTTACATGGATTCGGTACGAGTGTCCTGATGGGATACGTGTTCAAGTGTCGGATTCGTCTAATTTTGAAAACGCTAGACACGGGGACACGGTAAAATATTCATATTTGTTATTATTTTTAAATTATTTCTACTGCAAAAAGGTGTTTTATGTGATGCATTTAGTTTTAATTGACAACTTGTCTTGTTTCAAAACGATTAGTAATTAAATAAAAGATTATAAGATAGTATCATAATGGTATATCCTATGAGATGTGTCGGACACATATCACATATCCACGTCCAAGTGTCGAGTGTCCGACACGGGTACTTCACGCAAATCGAAGAGTCTATGTAACATAGCTTTCATCTAGCAAAAGCAGCTACACTACTTAAATAGGAGTTATGGAACGGTTGGCTCTGTTCAAGCTAGAGGAAGGCTACATAAGCATGGAAAGGTTATGGGGGAAGAGCATGTTACAAAAATATCCTGACAATGAAAAATTGTGCAACAAAATCAGATTATTTGTGTCACAATAGAGAATTAGTGGAAAGAAAGACTTCATTTACAAGATTATACAAATTGATTACTTAAGTGCACAATAGGAATTTACCAGAAGTATCAAAATAGTTGCTTAATGTGATTACATGTAAAGCAAAAGGTTATAAAGCGAAGGCATTTTAGACTTCACGTGCACTGAAGAAGTCAGCAAACCCATTGGTTTATAAATGTACCCCGCAATCAGCTGTCTGGGAAACCATAATACCAACCAACAGCGGGGCTATGACATCACTATCCGAAGCTAAGATGTGAATGTCAAATCTACTGTGGCAAAGTCCACAGCACCAACTGAAATATGCAGAAAAAAGAAAGGCTCAACTGTGTTGCAGCTCATCATGATTTGTTTATGCAATTGACCAGGTTCTTGCTGGTCAGTTTCATGTCATAGCAGTGCCAAGTGGAAAGAGAAAATGTGGTATATATTCCGCAGCAGTGGTGGCTTAACATATAGAGGAAAGATGTTTGATCGAATCTCATCATCAAAGCGTAGAAAGGAGGAGTTTTGAGGCGAACCTTGTGGGTTGTGACTCTGTGATCTAAAGTCAAGGTGAGATGAAGAGATGAAAGTAACAACCAAGTTGGTTGTTGAATCATGACTTGGATTACAACTTTATATAGTTGAGTAATGAGCTGGAAATCATCTCTTGATTTTTTTTATGTATGTCAGTCTGGCAATCATGTCATCAAGTTCTTAGGTCTCAGAGATAATCTTTGAACAAGTTTTAATGTTTCTGTAGGGTTACTACAGATTTTTTTTCTCCTATGAATGTTAATCTGTTATCATACCTCCATTAGAACGTCAAAAATGTCCTTTTCACACTGCTTTATAGACATAAAAAGTGGATTTTGACATATGTACATAAAGAACTCGTTTGACTTTGATCTGAAGCGCTAGGAGTTATTGATTGCAAACTATATTAGCAGATTACCCTAAGTATGGTCTCATTCTAGATATCGGCACTTTCTCCTTGTCCTCGTACATTCCTCTCGTTTGGGCATTCCGGTCATTTACGCGTTCCAGTCGTTTTGTTTGGATCCCCACTGCCTGATACCTCAAATTTTTACGTCTATTATGACAAACTTCTATAGCATTTATGCATGAATATTTATTGTCAAAGATTTGTATTTAAAACAGTAAGATGAAAAATGAGAATTGCATCTGAAGACATGGACCATCTTTTTAGCAGCACAGCTATGGTCCCCAATCATGCATGGGGTTTGCCAGTTGTGCCTCCTATACCCGGCATGGCATCGCTAGCCTGGTCTGGGCCAATTCTTCAGAAACTTACGGTGTGTTCTCTCGTACGTGGATAAACCACCACCACAATCAAGTCAATGTAAAGAAAGAAAAGTGCATATGTGTGCAAAGCAAAATAGCCAGTACACTGCGAGCTCAAAGTTGAGATAAAACGCACTGTTTGACAATACGGGAGAAACACATACGTACGTGGATGCAGGTGCCAATCCAGAACTACCAATAGCTGATTCAAGTGCCATTGAAATTATCTAGCTGCCGCATGATAATTTTATTGCATTAGTTTTTCCAGGGATCGAAGTATTAAACAACTGAGGAACATCAGATCCTAAAACTCCAATTCAACCGACAATTTTCATATCTTTGATGACAGCACCTTGCGGACAGCTCCTTAAAAGTTCACGTCACCATTCAGAACATTTTTCTGTTCCTAACCAATGTAAGTATCAAGGAAAGAAATGATAAAACTGAAAACTCTCCGGCCCATCTTTCCTCCTGTTAGTGTGAGTAAAAAACAACCAAGCTTCTTGCACTGAAAGAGAGGCAAATCTTGAACATCACCCATTAGTGAAACCCTGAGAGGAGCTGCTAAAAGACTTTAACTGAGTCAGGCAAAAAATGTGATGCCAAGAAAAGTGAGTTCGCAGTCGACATGGAGGTGTCACAAGGAATGCAGTTCGAGTCAGATGTCAAGTGCGCTGATGTGGGACATAGCAAGGACAGAGACCAAGGGCTTCTCAGACAGAGCCTGAGGGTGACAGTGCTGCGAGGGCGATGGCGTGGGATGAATACACGACGACAGTCATAGTCCAATGCTTAGGTCTAGAGTCAGAGTCCTATATGTTTCTCTCTCTAGGATTCTAGAATGAGAAAGTGAAAAGTCTGAAAATGTTCAAAAATCGTCCCAGATGAATTCTCAAGACCTCTATTTATAAAGATTGAGATGATGATGTCATTGACCGACATGTGGCGCTCCCCGGGAGTAACACGTCACCGGGGGGTCCACGGGTGCCGGTGCTCCACGGACTGTCAGATCGCATATTCACCTGGCATGCCCCGCACAGCGTCGCTCTGTCTGTCTGAAAAGACTGGCTCCCACAACGTCGGTGTGGCCAAAAACCCCCTTGATCTAGCCACCAATCCAAGCCCTTGCAGAGTCCCATAGGCCTGGCAATGGTGGGGAAGACCCGACGCCTAGCTGCCAGGTGGACTAGACGCGATGCCTTCCGAAGACCTGCTCCTGTCTCGGAGTGACCCAGGGGTCATAGTCCCTAGGGATGCTGATGCGAGCCCCCAGTGCTGGAGCACATAGCCCAGTCACGCAGGCACCCTGGCAAAGATAGTGTCCCGGAGAGTCACCTATCCCTCAGGTGAGTCCTTATGCCAGAGCGAGCGCATCGAGGTAGCATCCCGGAGGAGCCATCTACCTGACAGGCAGAGGTAGCATCCCGGAGGAGCCATCTACCTGGCAGAATGGGAGTTGAAGAGCTCCCTGGCAGATAGTGTCCCGGAGGAGTCACCTATCCCCACGGGTGAGTCCTTGTGCCGGAGCACTCGGAGTGCGTCAAGGTAGCATCCCGGAGGAGCTGTCTACCCGACTGGCTGAGGTAGCATCCCGCAGGAGCCGTCTATCTGGCAGAAGGGAAGTTGAAGAGCTCCCTGGCAGAGATAGTGTCCCGGAGGAGTCGCCTATCCCCACGGGATGCTGCACACTCTGGAGAGTGAGTCAAAGTATGTTCCATGTCCATGGCGGGGGCGCATGGTGTGGTGAATGAGTGTGGTGTCCGGGGGCATGTAACATGATTGTGCGCATGGGCACGGCGACGACCGTCGCAAAACAATAGCTGGTGTCGGGGCACATGTCATGGAGATGGCGCACGGGTGCGGTGAAGTGTGTATGGTGCCCGGGGGCACGACATTGTGAAAGAGAGCCTGGGGGCACGGCTGTATCAGCAGCGTGGCGCATCTGTGCGGCTGAGTGTTTATGGTGCCCGGGGGCATGACATTGTGACAAGAGCCTCGGGGCAAGACTGTATCAGCGGCGCGGCGCATCAACGCTGCGGAGTGTGTATGGTGCCGAGGGCATTGTAATGTGACAGGGAGCCAGGGGGCACAATTGAATCAGTGGCGCGGCGCATGGGCACGGCAGAGTGTGTGAGGTGCCAGGGGCATGTCTGTATCAGTGACGAGACGCATGGGCGCTGCAGAGTGAGTGAGGTGCCGAGGGCACTGTGGTGTGACAGGGAGCCAGGGAGCGAGACTGTATCAGTGGCCGGGAGCATGGGCGCGGCGGAGTGACCTCCAGGCTACGGGGTCGCTGAGTGACGTCCGGGCGACGGGGGTCGCGGAGTGACGTCCGGGCGACAGGAGTCGCGGAGTGACGTCACCGCGACTGGGGTAGCGGAGTGACGTCCGGGCGACGAGGGTCGCGGAGTGACGTCCAGCCCCTTGAAGAGTAGTAAAGATGCTAAGTATGGAAGCCAAAAGCCAATCATTTGGGGGAACGCCAAGGCCAACCCCAGAGGAAGGCCGAGGCCGACCCCAAGGGAGAAGGGGAAGGTCTAAGGCCAGGCCGACTTCCTTCGATAAACGCCAAGGTGTGCCGACAGGCGACGGGTAGTGTGCGACGGTCGGAGCGTGATGAGCAGTCGCGCAAGGATGAGTTTCTTGGTGACAAAGTCACGTAGAAAGTGTGAGAAGCGCACGTAACTTGAGTGTGAACGTTTTGACCGGTTAGAAGCGTTAAATATTGCATATCGCTTGTGCGGACGCGTCATGCAAAATGGGACGTCCAGTGGGCCTTTGGGTGCGACCAGAATAGGTTGAGAACAAAATGCAACCTACATTTTTTTGTACTGAATCAAAACAAGGCTCAAAAGTAGTTCTACTTTCTTAAATGGTTGAGCCGAATGTATCAAACATGGTGTATAAAACACAATAACCTAGCCTCTCTTTCCACGTTCAGTAACCAGACATAAAGTGCATGGGCCCAGTTTTGGTTATCATACAGCCTCCCGTAAGAACATTTCTGGATATTTATAATACCATCTTTGGTTCGTTGCATCTTCTTTATATAGGCAACTCCAAAACCAAAAGAGAGGATTATCTCTTGGAGTGATGACTCTAAGGTAAATAACTTCAGATAGAAAAAATTTTCAACAAAAGCATCTGATGCTATGTCAAACGCATATGCGTGTTCATGTTTTCTATCTTTCACGGTGATGTTCGTCCATACATGGTAATCCAAAAGTAAAAGCATCGATGAGCAATTTGCATCCTCATCCATACATGTATAGAATATACCAAAGAGAAATTTTGCAACATTCATCGTGCCACTGAGGGTTCCTTTTAGAGAGAGAGATTGACCAATTGTAGGAATTGCAAAATATACAAGTAGTATAAGACTTGGAAATTTTTACACCTTCCATTGCATTAACAAAGTCATACTACTACAAGCTTACAATCTGTTGGATAAGAAAATTATTTCATGTAACAAATATCACGCTACTTTATCTGTAGCTAACCTATCAATACATCAAACTCTTAACATATAGTTTGAACTAAGTCGGAAACATTTGAGTCTCTAATTGACTACATATTTAGCATGCGTAAAAAAAACCAATGGGTTCTTACAGTCGGCTTTCATGCGATCCAGGGTTGCCGCCCCGCCCTACTTTCCACTTTGGAAAGCTAAATTCTCGTTCCAAACTTCACTCGCCACCTTATTATGAAATGACATCTAACAATTCCTTTGACGTGTTCATGATAAGGCAGCACCAGCTGAAATATAATCCCATGCCAAGTGCATTTCAATATTGTTCACTCAAGGGTCTAGCCGAGAAAGATGAAACATTTCTTGGATTGCTACAAGGAAAATAAGGAAAAACCAATTTGCACTCCCTGTTATGCTAATGGCATTAACATATATTACATTATTTAAGCACAAGATAAAAATTATCATGGCTGTACATTATGCAACAATATGAGAGTGCCATCAGCAAGAAAGGGAGTGCCAATAGGGCCATCCAAAAGATAAATGCTTATATATGTGCTTCCTTTACCGAGCATTATGGTTCCTTACCTCCCAAGATTTACCAAACAATTGCAAAAAAGAGAGAGAGAGAGAGAGAGAGAGAGATCCATTCGCTACAAGGAAATTGTAGCGATGTCACCTTTCTCTTTGACTGGAGTGACTTAGTTGGTGAATGTACAAGAAGTGCTCTTAAATAAAATATACAGAACAATAGTAAATGGTCGGGTCAATCATCTTATCCTATTCAATCTTTCACGTGTTACGTGCCTAAATTTGATTTATTACACCAGAGTAGTTGCGTGATAATTCTGAAGCTTGAGATTAACTTTCAGATACATTTATTAAGAAGAACATGCTTTACGGATTCCACTTCTTTCTTGGATAGTCTGGCATTATGACGGATTAGGTTCAACTGTTTTCCTTGTTTTCTATTCCTAAATTGGATCATGCTCAACAATATAGTCATCTAGTTCATGATGACAAGCAGAAGGGCTGTATCTAGTATGGAATTTGGGCTTTTCATGGCTATTTGAATGTGGTCGGCACAAGTTGATAGCATAAGTTTAGCAACACATAAGTTTCCATCTCTGAAATAGGAAAGATGGGTTCATCAGAATAGCTGAAGTTACAAGCAAGGTTAGCTGAAAAAAGCATTATATTCCAAGGAAATCTGTTTATGGAGATTTTCCTTGGTACAAAGAAAGCCATTATTGGTTTGTTAAGGCAAATATTGTTCTGCCAAGAGTCACTAGCCAAGGTCAACTAAAGTTCATTACATGATTTTGGGCTTCCAGTGGAATGAAGCATATCTGCAAAACAAATACAGTAAAACTATTCTCTGATGGGCCACCTTTTGTAAAGCAGTATAGTGGTACTTTATTTGTGCCACCATTGGTTCCATCTTGCAGGCAACCTTCCTTGACCATCTATGTAGGCAAAATCTATCAAGTTGTGAATCAAATTCCTCGAAGAAGATAAGAATCATGCCACCAAAAATGCTATCTTTCCCTATAGTTCTCCCCCACTACCGCCAAGAAAAATAAAATAGCACAACATTGGTCATTTTGCATTAATTTTATCTGCCAACATAATTTCTCCTAGGGTATAGATCCAACAACCCATACACATGCTGACAAGTGAGAATGATAATAAGACTCGCACATCGATATTGAAGCATCATTGAACTTCCTCCGATTGGCCTTATTGGTAGAGTCATTAGTGGGAAGGTATTCCTGTCATACTTTTCACGTACATGCTCTCTCTTTCTTGACCAACTTTATCTGCTTTATTTAGATAAGTAATTTTATCCTTTACTTACATTGTCATTTATATTTTCTAGTTCTGACTCCCATTTACCGACCAACATTCCTCTATTTGATGTTCTGTCCTTCTACAGGGCTTTCTTCACCTTATTCATTTCTTGTATAGAGAATGTACCTACTTCTACTGAGCTTGAAGGTAAAAGGATGAACATTGCTAAATGGTCCCAATTTAGATGACAATCACGTGAATACATCTTCACGGTACGAATCAGTCGAGTATCAAATGTCTCACATCATCACCGTATATAAAATCAGAAGATAAACCACATTGATTTGTTTTACCGTTCATTGTACTATTACACTAGTAAATGATAAAAAGGGCTACTCCTACTAACAAGTGATCAAGTTATTTGGGAGTTGTGTTCATCGTATCGTTATATTGATTTCATGCTTCAATCTTTCCATAGATGAGAACATCATAATAAAAAGGTTCATTTTATAAAGGGATAATATCACTTATATCCCTCAATTTATGAGTAAATTACAGCCGAGGACACATATTTGCGTTTATATCAGTTATGTCCGTTGACTAGACGGACTACAGATGGTGTTAAATTTTCATGTAAAATGACAAAATCACCCTCTAAAACAAACCACTTCGTTCTCTCTCTTTCTTCCCCTTCTATTTTTTTATTCCTTCTCAAACTGATTGAACCACCACTGTCATTCACCTTCTACCATCATCTCAAAACCCATTTCCGTGTTAAATAACCATGACCACCACCATATATGGATTAAATCACCACATAGGAGCTAAATCATAATGAGATTAAATCTCACGTCAAAAATCTATCATGGATGGCAAGGAAGACATTGACGACCTCATATGCAAGGAGGACACTCGCTCGACTCCATGTGTCGCCGCACCCTTTCCCAAACCCAAGAAGGTCATTGACCCGGTGGTCGAGTCAGGCCCTCTGTCCTGTAGGAAGACGAGGAGGTTGTCAGGGCCGTCATTGTCGGCACCACTCCCTCCTACTCCGTTGAATATAAGCTACGCGATTGCCGCCGTGCCGACGCTGTCAGGAGGGAAACCTTGCAGAGGATCACCGACAAGTCCCTCGATGGGCTGCCTTTGGATGGCTTCAATTACGATTCCATTCTGGGGTAGTGCTGTAAGTTGCCCGTTGGTTGCATTTAGATCCCTGTGGGCATCGCCCAGCCGCTGTTCCTTGAGGGCAAGGAATATTCTGTCCCCATGGCCACGACCGCAATTTGCTGGCCAGCACCAACAGCGGATGTAAGCTTACCTATGCCTTTGGTGGTGCCACCAGCATTCTCCTTAAAGACGGCATGACCAGGCCCCTCATCGTGAGGTTCGGCACTGTCAGAACCGCTGCCAATTTGAAACTGTTCCTAAATTTGTTTGATTGGGATAGTTGTTGGTGAAAACTGGTGATGAGTTGAACTGTGATGTGGCTACTTTGAGTATGATGGAGCGGTGGGGTGGTGAAGACAGATTGCTTACCGTGATATTGGTGATAGCGACGAGTCAGGGGCTTTGTATGCATGTGTTTATGAATCTGTGTACAAATATGATGTTGGGGTGGAATTTTTGGGACAGATTGACTGGTTCCACAGTGGTTGTGATGTTAGGGTGGTGCAGTTATTGTGAGAGAGGATAGAGGAAATAGGAAGAATGAGAGGTTAGTATTGTCATATTTAAAATACAGTATTGCCACATCAGCGGAAACCGTTAGTTAGAGTCACATAACCCTAATGGTGGGCACATTTGATACTAAATTTTCACATTTTGGATACAAGTGCAAATTTTTGAAACCTACGTCTTTGACTGTAATTTACCCCTAAACTCAAGGATATAATTGATATTATCCCTTTTATAAAAGGAAACACTAAGAACAATCCAAATATAAACATTTTACCGCGAGTTATTTTTGGTGTCATTAGGAACTATGATCACGAATGCTTCCACTCGGAGATATTTCAAATGCTCAAGTTCCCAACGGAGGAGGTAGGAAATTTACCAACCCCCTTTGTTTGTCACTCTTAGAGTGGTGTGAGAAAAGAGGAAAAGGCAAGAAAAAGCAAAGAACACTTGTGTAGATCTACAAACGGTGTCGTGGGGTAGTACACTACTGATGATACCCAATGACCAATCGTTGTACCAGAAATTGGCCTTCATTAGAGAAAAGGGATTTGAGGCATTTTATCAAGGAATAAACTTTAGGTCCTATCCAGGTTGTAGGATTCTTCCTTCAACCCCGTGTACAGTGACAATTAATAGTCGCTAAATGTTTCCAGTGACTTTTCTTCTAACACTTTCATCCACAATTCTTAGCAGTATTTGTTTAACGTCACTAAGTAAAAGTCATTGTACACATTTAGAGACAATTGATTGTCGCTATATAGAGGGTAGGAGGAACATTCCTTCAACCGGGATAGCAGCTAAATTTTTTCCCCTACACGTTTGTTTACAATCTTCACATCCCAAACTCGGATTGATACTCACAAAAGTGACACAATAGTGAAGGAATCAACTTCTTAACAAGGAAGTTAAAAATTACCTCAAGCATCAAACTTGTTAATCTGGTGGTCTTAGCAAGCAGCTTGTAGGCAAAGGTTGCTGATCTTCAGTTCCACGAGGGCTGAAGAAGGTCAAAAAGCCCATCATCTGCCCACCGAGTCACTTAACCCAGCCCTGAGCCCATATTCACTCAAACACAAAGAGTCCAAAACCCAAGCTGAAAAACAAAGGCGAAAAAACCACCCCAACACCCCTTCTCCCTCCACATTTACCCAAAATCAAAGACACTCTGAAATTCTCTTCCAAAAAATGGGGGAAGAACAAAAGCAAGACCTCCAAAACCGCCTCCATTACTGGGGAAACACCACAGAAGAGGACTACTACAAAACCCAAAACATCAGATCCACAAAGTCCTTCTACACCTCACCCAGAGGCCTATCACTCTTCACCAGGTCATGGCTACCCCTACCCACCACCATCCCTCCACGTGGCCTGATCTTCATGGTCCACGGCTACGGGAATGACATCAGCTGGACGTTCCAGGCCACCCCGATCTTCCTAGCCCAACACGGGTTCGCCTGTTTTGCTCTTGACCTCCAAGGCCATGGCCAATCCCAAGGCCTCAAAGCCTATGTCCCAAATGTCAACGACATCGTATCAGACATCCTCTCTTTCTTCAATTTCATCCTCACTCAAAACCCTGATTACCAAAACCTACCCAAATTCCTGTTTGGCGAGTCAATGGGTGGTGCCATTTGCCTTCTGATCAATTTCCACAACCCTAGATTGTTCAGTGGAGCAATTTTGATTGCACCCATGTGTAAAATCTCAGATAAAGTAAAACCCAGATGGCCAATTCCTGGTATTTTAACGTTTGTGTCAAGATTTGCGCCCACTTTGCCGATTGTTCCTACGGCAGATTTGTTGGACAAGTCTGTTAAGGTTCAACAAAAGAAACTTATTGCTGGGATGAACCCGATGAGATATAAGGGGAAACCAAGATTGGGTACTGTCGTCGAATTATTAAGGGTTACTGATTATGTCAGCAATCGATTGTGCGACGTCAGTAAGCCGTTCATCGTGTTACATGGGAGCGCTGATGTTGTTACTGATCCGGATATGAGTAGGGAATTGTTTGAAAAGGCGAAGAGCGATGATAAGAGTATCAAGATTTACGATGGGATGATGCATTCTTTGTTGTTTGGCGAGACTGATGAGAATGTTGAGATTGTTCGCTGTGATATACTGGCTTGGTTGAATGATCACTGCTGATGAAAATGTGGTTCTTTTCTTGCTGAATTTCTCTGTTGTTATTATGGTTATCGTCGGAAATTAAGGAATTGTACGCATATCTTTTTTATTTTTTGTATTTGTATTGTGTTTTTGTTTTCAATTTTTATTGTATCCGATCATATAAATTATGATTGTATATTTTTATTATTTTTATCACTTTTTTTTGTCTACCTTTTTCGGTAATTTTTATATGTTTATAATTTTCATTTCTATTTTTCTTATTGTTGCCATCAATTTTTTCGATATTACCCTTCCTTTCCTTCAAGTTCTGTCTCTCATAGGGGAACACCTAAACATGAATTCAGGAACAGCATCACTCGCAACGCAATCCAAGACAACCAGCTGCCGGCCGACAACAACAAAAACATACAATCAAAAAGCATACAATCAACAAATTCGCAAGTCTCACTTCAAAAACCCAACGAAATTACTCAACAAAAACCACCAAAAAGTCGTTGATCTATCACTCGGGGAATCTGGGTCTTTGAAAACATGATAAACAACCCAGCGAAATTCACTCCTCGCCATAGAGCAGTATACCGAGCAGACGGATGTCTCAAAACCTCTACCGCAACAGATTTGGGTGGCTGGGTCTCCTGATAGTCGTCGATCTATGGAGAATCTGGGTGGATCAAATCGTCTTTCTTTGCAAGAAGAATTCAAGATAAGCAGCTCTGGAAGAGCGATAAGCACAGAGCTAATCTTGGGAAAGGAAAAGATTTTCTGGTCTAGAAAATGTTGTTTGCCCCATTCTTGTCTTGGTCTCGATTCAAGCTGGGGCGCCATTGAACGGATGTTTCTTTGAAAAAGGGGAACTTTCGGGTTCTGAATCTTTAATCTGAGATCGGTGAATCTGGGTCTTTGGTCTTTGATCTGTGATATGTGAATCGTTGAATCTGAGATCGACGAATCTGAGATCGATGCAATGATCGGCGCAGTGATCGTTGCACAGCCTCTCTTCGATGCTTCTCTTCTCTGCCTTTGCTCTGTAACAAGGATGCACAGAAGGGTAAACAGTGGAGTTGAAAGAATTTTCTGACACGGAATTCATTTGTGTCATAAAAAACGAAAAAAAGTGAAAACACCTTTGAGGTGTTTTCACTTTTTTGTTACTATTTGAATTTTGTTTTCGAAATGAATACTCAAAAAGATAAAAGTACAAAAAAAAAATGTATTTTTTTGTCATCATTACAGAATTTGAGTATAAACGTAGCCCTATAGTTTTAGCAATTCAAAAGTTCGCTTTGTCAATCATTTGCTTAGCGAATGAGGTTCTCTGAAACTACTTGTTTGTTTCTAGTTCACTCCAAGCAATTAATGGATCCCTAGAGCTGTTAGAACAGATTAGTACTAGACTGTAGACCTCAAGGCATTCGAGGAAGAGCGTCACTTGAGCTTCCAAACTCCAAGCTATTGTAACAGTACGCCTAGGAAGAGCAGAGCCGACTAGGAAAATTTGCAAGACTTTAGATTTCTGGTCTACCAGAAGTTGCAAAAGCAGAAAATACTGTTACTCGGGCTCGTTTATAGGAGGTGTAAGTCAGGATATAGCACAGCTTACAAAAAGTTGCAAAGACGTTGCTACCTTTAAAAACTATCACTAGGGCTCGTTCAATCTAGAGCAAGACCTTCCGTTCCCTTCGTCCCGTGATCATTACTACCAACACCAGGTTGCGTTCGTTTCTGTCTGATTACTTGGTATCTGGGAGTAACATTCTACGAAGGGGATTGTTACCAGATTAACCATCAAACTAGCTACAGCAGTCAAAAGCTAGGGCTAATAATATCAAGTCAAGAGGGTGCTTGTTTTAGTCCTTCAAACATCCAGCATTATTATAGCTTAAATCCACTGAGAGACAATCTACGGTGGTCAATTCTGTTTCAAGCATTTGCAGAATCACGCTTGTTTTTGGAAGATGAAAGTGATAACGTATTTTCACAGAATTTCCAATTGATACTTCGCTCAAACATTCATATTTTTTTACCCCAGTTAACTATCGGAAATCATCTAGTTCAGGGAAGCTTGGCTTGGATGGTAACGTAGTACTTTGGGCGTATCAATACCATGTTAAGCTTCAGATATTTGGTGCACTGTATAAAATGCTAATGGAGAGCACTGTTGACTTGGGATTTGTTCAAATTCAATGTATTTGGTTCATTGCATAAAATTCTAATGGAGAGCCTGTTGACTTGGGATTTGTTCAAGCTCAATGTGTTTGTAGGACTTTTCTGCATAAAAGTTCATGAAGCTACCAAAAAAGAGAGAGTAGAAAAGGCGACGCCTTAGGCTCGTCTCCCCACCTTTGGCATGGTTACCCTGCACTGAAACGTACATGGTAATCGAGCAAAATAATATGTTATTTGTAAAATCCTGTTATACCTTTTTCAGTATGGACGATAGAACAGTACGAATGCTCAATATGTAGTAAGTATCTGAAATTGTTTATTTATTTTATTTTTATTTTTTTCTGTTCAGGTGGCAATGGACAATGGCCTTCTAAAGGTCACCTTGTCGATTGCTTCGGGTTTCATCACCGAAATATCCTGCTCAACTTATTGATGTGTGTGGGCTATAAGCCAAGCCAAAGTAGCCACTTGGGAGGGAAGCATACCGAAAATTGGAGAGAAGAAAAAGAAACTGAAAGCAATGCTTAGCGGATGCTGTGCAGGCTACGAGGGACAGAGTATAAGGTGATAGCGGAAGATGAAAACCGAACAGAAGTCTCGTTCACAAAGACAAAACCACACCGCCTACTAATGGAAGCATACCAAGAGTTGGAGAGAAGAAAAAGAAACGAAAAGCAATGCTTAACGGATGTTGTGCGGACTACGAGGGACACTGCATACAGCGATAGCGGAAGATGAAGACCGAGCAGAAGTTCCCGTTTACAAAGGCATGGAATTCCTCTTCATCCAATGATGAGATTCCAGTAAAAATGGACTAGAGGTGCAGTGCAGCTCTTCAGAATCATGTAGGTTTCAACGACTGGAACATACCAAAGGTGGGGGAGAGACAAGCTTGAGGCGTGGCACAAGGGTGGCAACAACAACAATCATGGAGGTTCCAATTCATACTTTGCTCAAAACATTCGCATATCATCCCTGTAAAATATGGGAAATCATCTAGTTGAAGCTTGGCTTGGATGGCGATGTAATAATTCCAGTGTACCAATAAATGTTTGGTGCGCTATATAAAATGCTAATGCAGAGCAATGTGGAGTTGGGGTTATTTGAGTAATCTTATTTTAAAGATACGGAATATTAGCGAACATAACCTCTCTTTTTTCCTCTCTAAAGATGGTGAAGTTATATACCTAGTCCGAAGGACAATGTTAATTTGAACTCCTAAAGAAATGCTGGTAAAAGGTTTAGCAAATTTGAACCCCCTCACTTTATTTTTGTCACTAAATGTTAAAATCGTGTTATTAACAACGATCGCTAAAAACCTTTTGGAGTGGTACAGTTTAAATTGGGAGTGAATGCATCAAATTCCTTACTCTGAACAGGAGTAAATGCATTTAGACCTGCCGTACTTCACCAATGTGCAATTTGGCCCCTCATGTTTAAAAATGCATATAAATTTAACCCCACTCGAAAAATTATACACTAACTAAATCCGTTACGGGATTGATGAAAAGACATAATTGCTCTCAAATTTTTGTTTTATTTACTTGTAAAATCTTCGGTTCCTATTTTCTCTCCAATTAGGGTTTTGCCCCCTAGATTTTTCTTAATTTGTAACAAGTTTGTCTTATTGGGAACCTTCAAGCTGCGATTCTTGATAACGGTGGTAACAACAATGGGGTGATTTTTTTTACGATGATGAGTGTTGTTTGTGGTGACGGCAATGAAGGTGTAAGTGGGTTTGGCGGTAGGCGATGGTGGTGGCAAGTTTGGTAAATAGTGGTGGGGGGTTTTGGGTGGGTGGGTGTGCGCGCACAGATTGCATAGTGGTTGTGCGTGTGTATGAAGCCCAACATGAACCGTAGTGCCTCTTTCGGCATCATTCATCCCCACCTCCATTGCCACAGCCGCCGCCACCCTACCACCCAACTATCCACCCCAACTATGACAACCGCCGCCACCCCAACCCACTACCGTTCTTGTCATCCATCCTAACCTCCACCACTGCCACCACCTCTGCTCCAGCCCCGTCGCCACCCATGCTACCACCCTGATCCACTGCCATCCACCCTTATCATCTAACCCCACAGTCACAACCGACAAAACCTCAATACACCACCTGAATGCAAGAAGTTATCGCCGCCACCAATCCAATTATCCAAGGCATCAGCTAGTTCTCCACATGATAGCATGGAAGAGAGCTCGAGGACTTGACAAAAAATGGGGCCAACTAGGGTTTCGATATCCGAGGCAGGGGAAGAGAAGTGGAAGATCGATTGGGACGGGTGAGATGCCCTTGGATTTGATCAGGTGGAGTGCTCAGAGAGATCGATCAGCTGAGCTGTCTGATTCCGTTGGCACGGTTATGGTTTCTTACGTTCTCTCCAACTTGAAGATGAAGAGCAAGGCAACACAATCTCTTCTAATAATACTTCACAGTTGCCACTCACGCACCGTAAAGTTGGATGTTTTCCGTTCAAGGTGTACAATTTTCATTAGTGAACGTTGAATACATACTTTTGAATATGAGGAGGTCAAATCACACATTAGTGCAAGTACATACTTTTGAATATGAGGGGGTCAAATCACACATTAGTGCAAGTACAAGGACACAGTGCATTTACTGAAAAATCCGGTGGAATTGATATAAGGAACATGGCATTCAAGTTTTTGCTACTAACCATCTCCTAACACCACACATAAGCCGCCCGGGAGGGGGGGGGGGGGCGGGCACCAAATGTGTTCAAAAAATAGCATAAATTACTTGAACTGAGCCAGTCGCTTTGACCTGTAGCTATTTAAAAAGTACTATTTAATTAATTGTGGCATGTTATGATGTATGTGTTAAAATGTAAAATCATAAGGTGACCTGGACAAAACTTGTATCAATTTCTAGTATGAACGATTCTCCTATTCTACCCAGAAAAAATAAAAAATGAAATCCACCTGGAAGGAACTGAAAATAAATAATTGAAGCACGCTGCAAGGCTTTAATAAGAAATATAACAACCAAAAGCTGAAGTCCAGTGCATGATCCTGTTACCAGCAAACCATTTGGTATCGGTAAAAATTGGGGGAAAACCTATCATATACACTTCGGATGAAAGAATCTCCAAGGAATGTCTATCTGCACTACGAATCTATGCTCATAAAATCTTCTATACAGAGAGAAAGCACCAGAGACTGTGTTTAAACAAAAAAAAATTATATATTTATCATGCGAATCTGTCTAAATCCCGATTCCCATGACCATGCATGTTTAGATTGAAGGCCCTCTTTACCTGTTACTCCTAGGAATCTATGCTCATAAAATCTTCAAATGCTGCCGCCGCTGCTAATAAAGAATCAATGTGAAAAGCCACCTAGTAAAGCTTTAGTAAACATCAGTCGTTAAAGCTGAATAGATAGTTCAAGTCCTCTACTGTAAGGCGAGTTTGACCGCTACCAGTCTCATCCTCTCCAAAGGCAGATGAGACCATTTCTCTCTTCTTTTGCTGCAGAGCACAAGCATTTAATGAGTACAACTCTTGTGAACCCAATATCATAATTCAAGAATAACGGAGACCAACAGTAGCGGATCTTTAAGACAATGCCAGTGAAGTTGAAATATTAGAAAGAAAGTGGCAAAACTTAACGTTGCATAGTATAATTTTTGGCTGCCGGAGCTCAACATCTAGTTTGCCCTAATCGTTTTATCCTAAGAATGTGGAAAATAAAAACCAACTGTAAAATGGATACCGAATAGAAAGGTTCTTGTTGTATTCGAGATCAGATCTTCCAAACTTGTAAGTTGAACCTGGATCCATGTTAATACTTGCACTTTGGGGGCATTGCAGCACTCTATATTGATGGTTGTAATAACAATATTTTGCCCTGATCTAATCAGGTAGAAGTTCAACACAGTGATGAGTCAAAACCCAACTCCCATGCTTGATTCCAGCAGTTAAAAAATTGAAACCAACTGCAGTAAAGTTCAAGGTCCATTCTACAACTAGCCCAAGAAACAAAATACAAATGAAGTACCTGAAGAGCTAAAATACGATCTTCAACTGTATCTTTCACTGTCAATCGTAAAACTTTAACAGGACGAGTCTGCCCAATCCGATGCGCTCTATCAATTGCTTGATCTTCAGTTGTGGGATTCCACCACAGGTCCAGGAGGAGGACATGACAAGCTGCAACCATGTTCAATCCCAAACTTGCAGCTTTCAAAGACATTACCATAACAGACACCTACAAGAGAAGTAGAATAGATCATGTTCAACATGAAGAAAAAACTATACCAAGAAGACTATAGCAAGATTCCCACAAACCTCCGGAAGATTGTTGAAATCCTTCACGGCTTTGTCTCGAGCCGCAACAGACATTGTTCCATCAAGTCTTCTGTAATTGATGGCAGAAATTTTAAGACCGTTCTCAAGCAAATCCAACATCCTAGTCCACTGGGAAAAGACTATCGCTTTCTCTCCCACTACTGAAACCACATCATTCGAACCTCGATCCAAATCCATTTTTTTGTTAGTAATCAGCGGATCAGAGGACTTTTTAGGACAACTGGAACTCTCATCAACTGAAATTAAGGAACCACCGGATAAGGCAATTGCTTTCTCTTCCACCACCGAAACCAAATCATTTGAACCTCGACAGGAATCCATTTTTTGGTTAGAAGTCGTATCCTCAAGTAACTTCCCTGGAAAAGGATCAGAAGCCACTCTACGACAACTGGAACTCTCCTCCAAAGACATCAACGAACTACTACTTGACGTAACTTTGCACGGTTTAGACAGAGCTTGCAAGAACTCAAGGGCAGCCTTGATTTTGGAGGAATCAAATGAGCCAACTGATGAAACAGTCTCGGAAGACCCAGATTCAGCACCAGAACATTCAGTGTTACTTTCCTGACCAGTATGGTCTAGAGTGCTTCTCAGAGTTGCTCTAGAAAATACAGAAGATACACAAAGGCGAGCTTTGCAATCTGCAGTTGGGCACTGTTTTTCATCACCTGTTAAATGTTCACAGATGCACGGATTGCAAAAAACATGCCCACAGGTTGTAACAGCAGCATCTTCAGGTGGGTCCTATATTATTGTCAGCAACGATACGTCAAGAAACAAGAAGCTTCATTTAACTCAAAAGGCAAAACATGAGATCATGCTCTAAACGAATAAGAAGCATATATCACCTTGAGAGAATTCATCTTTACTACTAGAAGATAGGATTAGGACCATAAGCATCACAATCACATGATCTCTCTTGTACAAAACTAGTATACACTCTTACACCGTGATAACATGGCCAATTATTAGACAGCTCATCAACCAAGAAAAAGAGATGATGCAGAATTATAGCATCCACAAATGAAGTATTTGATGTGGCAGTATCTGAACGTATACCATATCATCAAAAGGATACTTCAACGTATTATAAAAACTCAAGATCCCAGTAAAAATCAACATTCAGTCAGGGGTTCCTAGATATCATCGCTTTCTCCACATCCTTTCAATTTTGACTTCTTCCCTTGAATTTGGTGTTAACCATGTCTTAAAAGGCACTCATGCCCTCTAGATCCTTTTCCCTAGAGGCTTTGCTTCGAAATCTTCATTTTTAACTTTTTCCCTTGTATTCGGCGTTAACCACATCTTATGAGACCTTGATACCCATCCCCTCGAACTCCCTGTTCTCCATTGTTCTCATCAAGTAGTCATGCAGCCGCCTAGTTGGAGCCAGACATCATGCTTCTAGTATCAATAGGTGGCAGCAGTAAATGGGGCTAAGGATTAGAATTGGCAGCTGACAAACCACTAGCTTCTCCTAGGATTTTAATTAATTATCTCGTAATCAACTGAACAAAAAGAGATCTATAATATAGAGAATATTATAATATAGAAAGGCTATTTCAACCCCACAAGTATGTTAAAAATTGTCAAAAAAAGGCATCTTTTAGTGACAAAAAGGGGTGAAAAAGAATATGATAAAACGGAAATTGCATTTCCCTAATACCACATCCAACTTTGTAAAAAATAGAAAGTTCACTCAAATTGCTGTACTGACCCAAATGCTTCAAAAGTTCCCACCAAAAAGACGTGCATAATTCAAAGATATATAAATCAAGGCCTTAAGAATGCAGCAGAGTATGCATGTACATGTAAAAGTTTTGCATGTGGATTTAGGCAACGCTAAAAAATCACACATATAAAAAACAATCCTTCACTACGACATTAACCCAACACAAAGAAGAAAGAAGCGACAATGAGCAACCATCACAATATTGACAGGTAACAACAATAACTACAAAAAGTAAAACAAAAAACTGAACTTCCAGAGTTCCCAGTAAAAAAATCATACGTTACAGATGCCACAGATTGCTAATGAAGCTTCCAGACAACGCAGAAGATGAACTTGTTTCTCCCTAGGAAGTTTCTTAGCTGTCTCAACAGAGGTCCTCCACACTGAATCGGAACCACATCCCCCAACAAGAAGAGGATGATCACAAGCTTGTCGGAGGCGCAGGAGCATCAACAAAATGTTAACATAATTTTGCTTGACAGTTCCAGCAGCTGCATATTCCTGACACAACAAATCATTCTTAGTAAGATACCGGGAGGAAAAAAAAAACAACAGTTAAAAAATGAATTAACAAGTGTAAACCTGGCACAAATGCCAAATCCGGGAGTTACAAGCAGAGGTATGAAAATGATATGAAGATTATTTAGCAACCCAAACAACAGTAATACATACAGCCGGCCAGGCGGAAACTTAAAAAACCAACAAACACTCCAAATTACATGAAAAAGTAAAACATACTGCAAACTGAGCACGTGAATCAGCCTCTAATCTGCAGTAGAAATCCCGTTCCTCAACTGTAAAATCCACTTTCTTCAACTCTATGGTTTTAGGTGGTAGGGAAATGACTGGCTCTCCATCAAGAAGTGTGCCTACAACAAACATTAATCACCAAAAATCAGTACTCAATTAGTAGTTTTAACTTTAATAATCTATAGACGATGCAATAGCAAATCAAAACGGCACAGGTCAATTACTAACTGTACGTAAAGACACAAGCAAACACTAGCTTACCAAATTTCATAAAAACAACTCATTGATGAAAGTTTTAGGGGAATCAAAAAGACTAACAATAGATTTCAAGTAGTCAAGAACACTTGAGCCAACAACAATATGCTCAACGAATACGTCTCATAAAAAACTTGTGGGCCAAATCTTAGAATCAGGAAGCTCCTCATATGGTGACGCTACTCTCTCAGAAACTCGCTTTTGTGATCCCAAGTCAGGACCTCCATGGATCCCGTCCCAAGGTAACATGGGAACTAGGTCCCATCAGCTGGACAGAGATACATGGAACAATTAAAGAGTACCTGAAAATCAAGCCCCTTTCAACTCAATTCCCTTTCCCCTCTTCCTTTAAGTCCTTAAAAGCCTCTTTGCCTGTTGCTGAATACCCCCGTCGAGAGAGTAGAGCTTGCCAATCAGCGCGCTCTCTCTCTTCAATTTTTTGGCCCCATGTCTGATTGCTTGTCCAATGAGAAATGTGCCACTAGAAACGTCTCGAGAAGTGAACAGCAGCAGCGGACTACTTTTACCTTAATTATTTTCAAAGGCAAGTTGTAGGCAACCACTAGATGTGACGAATATAAAGTAACAATTCATTGTCGCTGATGATATTTTCAAGGAAAAAACTTTTTACAAAATAATCAAGTATAAGGTATATTAAACAAATGGTAATACTCTTTATACGTTTATTTATTCAAGTTGCTCCCAACCTTAGATTCTTCCAGGTGCTTACGCTCCCTCGCCCGTTCCCGCTCCTACCCCCGCCCCCGCTCCGTGCAACTAAGGGCCTAATATAACAGTCCCATTCATTCTAATAAAACTCTTGATAAATTGGCTTCTTAAACTAAAAGTGACAAGCAACCATATTAAAAACCCTCACAAACAACAGTCTTTCAAATGAATTCACTGCATTGAGCTATTCCATTAAATTTAGATGATTAAGAAAAAGCATATCGCTTTTTTCAATAGCCTCACCTTTGGTACGGCGCAACATAAATGTCTTCAAGACAGCTTGTAGCTTTCTGTATCCCTTTGTTGGGCTCTTCTGAATTGGAGCCTTAATTGTAGAGCAGAATGATTTATATGCGGCATAAGGTTCATATTTGAGAAATCTGAAGTAGCTGTAAAGATCATCAATGGAATTCTGAACAGGGGTCCCTGATAAGCACCACCTACGTTTAGCACGGAGACCCCAACAAGCCCTAGCTGTTTGAGTTCTGTGATTCTTAATGCTCTGCGCCTCATCCAGTACAACTCTGAACCATTCAACTTTAGCAAGAGGACGAGCAACAGCTTCAAACAATTCACTGTCCATTCCTTTCTTACCCTTATATGATCTGTTAGTAGAGCTTGGAGGATACTTCCTTTTCTTACTGGAAGAGAGTCCCATAGGTATACCATGATTTTGTTTTTCGGTCTCATTATTAATTTCATCTGCAAGAGGTTGCTTTGGGACCTCCATGCTTACAATTGCATATGTGGTAAGGACAACATCAAACTTTGCCAGCTCAACAGGATCCTTAGTTCTGTTGCTTCCGTGGTATACTAAGATGGAGAGATTAGCTTTGCTGGTTACCTTATTATGCAACTCCTCTGACCATTGGCGAAGAACACTCGTAGGACATACCACAAGGGTTCCAGCAGCCGGCCTACCTTTTGTGTTCACGGAAGGGTTTCTCATTTTAGTTGAACTTCTACTTGTATTAACTTGGCAAGATTCAACATTATGAGTTGATCCATCAAGCTGAAGTTCGCCCTCCTCATCATCTTCCAGATTCAATGTCTCCGTCTCTCTTTTTTGGTTGTTCATTGTACACAATACAGAAGATGGAGATCTTTCTGTAAGTATAAGTGCAATGGTTGATATAGTTTTGCCCAGCCCCTGCCAGAGTAATTATATAGAATCATGAAGAGATTAAAGAGCAGTTCCTTGCACTGTACTATCAACTAAGTCTAGTATTGGCGGGGGTCCAAAATGTAACCTGATCATCTGCAAGAATTCCTCCACGGCAGTTCAGGCTGGCTATCTCCTTTTGAATCATCCATGCTAAAGCAATTCTCTGTCCAGAACTTCAAGCAATGTCAGTTCGCCCGTCATCAAAAGACTTCCTCAATGAGTAGAAGAATAACTAATATATGTACGAAGGGTAACCCTATTTGCAAACCCTAAACGGCTATTGCACTCACTGCACGCAATGTTTTAGTGTACGTTCTACAATTACGAGCATAAAGTAGTAGTACAGGCTAACTCAATCGCCATTTAGAGAGTGCTCATTGGGCTACCCACATCAAAAAACCAAAAATGCCAAAGAAAACGATAGGCATATAACAGGCATCAAAAGGGCATAGCATTGAAATGGCAGTGAAGTAGTTCATAACAAACTTAACTTCAGGATCCTTGTAAGCTCAAGTAACCAGTACAAACCTGGTGTCTCAAAAGAGGGACTGCCACAAGACCATCTGGTGGAGTAGCTTCTGATCTTGGCTGAGAAAGATCCTGCAAGGCCACAACCCAAGCCACATCAATTCAATATTTGTAACATAACAAACGTCTTTTCCGCAAAAAGGAAATCAGCCGATCAAGAGAAGCGCGACGATTGCATTGGACAATAACGAGGTTCAGTATTATGAATACTTTACCTGATATGTTAAACAGTGTTAGAATCCGTAAGTGTGTATTGAAAAAGTGTATGAACCTACCATTACAGCTATGGGTTTTCCTATTCGTTATGATTCTAGGATCGTTGACTTAACTAGGTCGTGTCTTCTCTGCATTGGGGCACGGACTTTGGTCTGTTGTATGGTATGCCTTTCACACATTAAAGTGATATGCACATTTAACCGGCCAAAAGGGTCCCTCTAACAATCCAACATATTATTTCCTATTACCCTTTGAGGAACCCATCTGTATTAATCAAGTTAACAGCTTGGAAGCATTAGAAACGAAGGTATTGTACATCTCTTAAACAATATAGTAGCTAGTCAAATGCAATTATGTAAATACCAGTACTGACCTGCAATGCAACTCGATAAACAAGACGCTCGTCAATTGACTTAAGCCTCACGCCACCAACTCCCATGTGATTAAGAGGGTCACCAACTGAAGAATGTATTGGAGTAACAAGGGACCGCCCATTCGATGAAGAGAAACTTTGGCATGCAGGTTCACTCAAGTCTTCAAGAATACAAATATCAGAGTCATCATCAAGATCGGATCCATAAACTAATGCTTTCCCCTGGACGGATTGGTGGCTGACAGAAGCCCTGTTCTTAAATTGAGTCAACATATCTGTTTCTTCCTTTTTGTAGAACTCTGGAATGAGCCCTCTACAACTCTCATCCTCAGTTTTATCAAGAGCATGATGAGCTCCTTCAGATGAGAGGAATAAGTCTTCTCTTTCATACTTTGCAGCCACAGCGCTCTTACTGGAAAGTGACTGCAACAGACTTTTGTTATCAGAGAGCTCAGCAAGATCAGAAGACTTTCTCCTAACCACTCCATCGAAGGTTTTAAAGGATTGAAGAGAAGCTCCTTGTGATAGTTCACCATCTTTTTCTTCCTTAGCGCTAACTGCTTCATTTTTGCAGGATAACTTTGGTTGACTATGTTTTGATGTGTTCCAAGCAAGATTACCATCTTCAGATTTGACACTTAACCCCCTGACACCAGAGTACCCATGCAATGAAGCCTCAGAGACTGCTCCACCTCCTCTGCCCATCTGACTGTCAAAAAACCTCAAATCACTCAAATCACTTGACCCTGCATTATGAGTTACAAGCCCCTCTCTTTCTTCCTTTATATTGCCCACGATTTCATCATCAGTTGACACAGATTCAAGAAAAAAATTTCCAGGAAGATAGTCCCTCGTTGGAGAAAAATAAAGGGAATCTTCCGGACTCATGCTATACTGCATAGCTGAATATTGACCACTAGCTTGGGATGTAGCACCAGGAAATTCACAACTACTAGACTGCGTGTAAGATGCACCGTTGTAACCTATGTCAACATCCATAAAAGACATTTCACCGAAAGGGGCTTCACCAGAGTCGCAATATGTTCCCTGGCTAATACCTGAATTCTCCCTCGATTGGTTGAAAGACGAATCTGAAACATCATAGAATCTCAGTCAAAAGCAAATATAATGAAGATGCAATAAGTAAGAAACACAGAGCAAGCTATGCACAAGCAGAGCATAAATGTAAATACTCTAATCCTACAACTTTAAGTAGATTAATCACATACATCTAGAAATAGTGCTATCTTCCAAACACCTGAACTCAAATTCAGCTTCATTCCTCTGGTATTTAGAATCCCAAGCCCCTCCGATGTCGGAAACATGAATAGAATCTCCAGAAGCAAAACTAAATGTCGCACTACGGTGGGGTACTTCTGATTGAGTTTCTTTAGTTTCCTCTCGACTACAAGATGAAGCAATCTGAGTAATTACATCCCTGTCTGCAGCAGAAGTTTCGCGGCTAGAAACCTGCAAAACCCAGTCCGTGAGACTCCCAGAGGAGCTATGCACTGGAGACCCGTTTTGTATTGAAGGTTCCAGGTTTGCACAGTCAAAGATGACAGAATTCCCTGAAGACTCAGCTGAACCATCTGATCCCCTGGTCCTAGAATCTGAAGCTTCTGAGTTAAACGAAGCCGATAATCTAACAGTTCCTGGTAACTTAGTCAAAACTGAAGATGCTTCTTCTGACTCTGGCAAACCAAACAAGAAAAAAGCAACATTAACATCATGCAGTCCTTCTAAGTTTACTGGTCATCACTTTTGCTATTCCAACACCTGTAACTTTTTTTTAGTTGAATCTATTATGAGAAGTTTCTTCTCAAGGAACTCTAATGGTAAGGTTGTTTAAACCGACTTTTGTTTGCCCCAAAAGGAGGTCTGGGTTTTAGAGCTTTGGTTGATTGGATTACTGCCATTATGTTTCGGCATACATGAACTTCCTATCAAACAAATTGTCCTAATGGACATAATGGGTCCAACTTTATTTGCTTGCAGAGCACTGCTTTCGCGACCTTGCAAGTCCCATGACTGCTCCTGGACTTGGGTAGATATTCTCTTATTAAACAAGAGGTCCATCGATATTTTCAACCCAAAATTGAGAATCGCAGATCAACCTTTGCATCCTTTTGGTCTACTTCTTTGACAATTTAGGATCACATCATGTAAGACGATGTAGTCTTTAGACGAAAAAGTCAATTCCATTGTTGAGTTCCAGCTGACGTCTTAATTTGTGTGGTTCTCGAATCCCTGCACTCTTTTTCGCTATGGCTTGCTCTTAAACATCGAATCCAAACCCGGGGTATACAGTTGCAATGGTGGGGTGGAGAATGCTGCTTTATGTCCCATCATTCAATCAAGCTTGGAACTGAGGCAAAAGTGTCTTTCAACTAAACATTTGCTTGCTTGCTTGACTTGAAAAAATGTCATTGGACTGCACATCTTATAAAGAGGATGCCTTCCATGGCAATAGCAATAACAAAGGCAATCCTTTCCCAAATATTGCCAGAACATTAAGGTTTGCAGCTGTGGTCTATTAGAACAGAGGAAGAGCAAGAGTAGAGTGTCTGAAAACATAATGAGGACGACTAACGAAATTTTTACATCAATAAATTAAAGGTTCATCTATTTGGGAAGTGCTTTGTTTTAAGATCCTGTTTGGTGGGTTAGGGAGGTATGCCCCCTATTAAATTGTTCTTCAAAGTAATATTTCTCAAAGTAAAAAGCTTACTCTCTTCGCAAAAAAAGAAAAAGAAAAAGAGAAAAAGAGGCCAAATTATCAAAACAATGATAGCCATCTCAGAACAAGTACCGGCCCATTATTGCCAGGTTAGAAGCTGACTCACCTGCACCCATGGTTTTCAATGAAGAATCCTCTGGCCTATTCTGCAAAAGAAAAGTCACCTAATAAGTACCCACAGGAATAAACTTGTAGAAGAAGAAATAGGATTAATATTTCTAAAAAAAGCTAATCATTACTACATCCACGAACTATAAAGGATATGTTAAGCTCCTTCAACTAATTTTCTTCGAACTCAATACCAATTCATATTCGTATAAGTAAGCACAATAGGTTCACGTTAAATTACATAAATATTTGACGGCGAAAACCATCATCAATTAATGAACTCAAAAACCACTTTTCTCCTTCAACCAGCCTTTTTTTTATATGTTTGTATGAATGCCGAGTTAATGGGAAATACAAAAAACTACAGACGAGGACGTCTATCTAGATATTTGTCTAAAAAGGGGAAACGAAGTAATCAATTTGTGCCCAAAATTTACACATTCTGCCATGCAAAGTAAATGATGAATCATGATTCTTTCGACTTTCCATATATATTTATACACATATTCAAGTGGATAAGAATTACTAAAAGAGACGGCATCTTACAAGTATCATCCACAAGAATTAGCTACTTTAGATAGGACAATAAATACTCCAATTTTCTACTTGAATGCATCCAGTAATACAGCCACAGTCAAAATCCTAAAAATTCAAGTCATCAAACCATATCTTACATTGGCAAAGCAACCATTCCACTCCAGAACACCGTATCCATAACACTTCAATCGTGAGACAATTGCAATTTTTCACTTCAACTCGTTCACCAAACCGCCAATGCACAAAGCAAGCACTGAACCGCAATCACACGCAAAAAGTTCAACAGAATTCCACTCCATCATACGCTATCACAATCAAGTCTGCCCTATAGTTCAATTTCAAGACTATCACGGTAATATAGCATTCTTACCCTAATAATTCAAGCCATCATGCACCAAATCCCCGATACACAACGCAACCACTAACCCCAATCACAAGCACAAATTTAACTCCAATTCCACTCGATCACACAGTGTCACAATTGAATCGCCATGATACTCCAACTTCGAGTGTAACACCCCGAAATTATAGAGGTGCGCAAAATATTACTGGTTGGTTGAGAAAAAATTGATGATGGTGATTTTTAGTGACGACTGGGATTGGCATTGTCATACTTGTTAAGTGTCATCATGCTATCGTGACACCTCGTGCTTACTGAGAAGTCAGTGTTAATTACTTCTCTAATCAAAACCTCGTGCAACCTATCATCTTTGTGATCGTGACGTGTCAACATAATATCATGACACGTCGTGCTTCGAGCCTCATCGTGCTTTCTAGGTAACACAATATTGTCTTACCACCTCGTGCTTCGAACCTGGTCATGCTATGATTAGCATTGTCGTGCTTGCTAGGTGGCGTATCCTTGTCTCGCCACCTCATATTTCTTTCCACCTCGTGTTTCCTAGAAATTCTATAAATAGCCCTTTAATCTCTTTCAAACTACCTTAAATTATCATTGACTTTTATATATAGACAATGAGTGAGAAGAATTAGCTGCGATGATAAAAGAAGGATCATAAGATTGGTCTAGAGAAATTGTATGAGTAGTTTCTTCATGATTTAGGTAAGGGGACTACCATATCACTATTCTTTTATACCAAGTGGTAATTTCTTAACGTTCCTCGTACTCCTAAACACTGTTATTCTAAAATCTTACTCCGATGCTTCTCTTGAATATTGACAAATATATTAATTTTAAAATACGTATCTATAATTTAGGTTAAGTACTTTTGATCAATGACAGTGCTCAAGCGATTTGTCTATGATATGTTATAATACAGCTGAACCTTTTGCGGATCCCTTTGAGAATACCGAAAGAAAGATGCTTAATTGTGCAACTTGGATACTGACTTAGTTTACTAATTATCTGGAGTACTAAGCCACGCCAGTGCTGATGGTTTGACTACCAAATATTTTGATTGATCCTGAATTATTTAGCGTGTTTGATTCTGATGCTATGGTACTATGATAAATTTACTTACTGGGCTACCCGGCTCACCTCCCATCATTTACCTTTCTAGTACAGATAATTATTTTGGTGAGCACATGCAAGAGGGGATCTAAGTGGGACTCGCCATTTTGGAATTTTAGAAATATTCTAACCTATTTTTAAGAATTGTAATCTAATTGAATTGTGTTGTAATTGTGTTGAAGATATTGAATTAGATGATTGACGACTTGGGTCATCACAATTGGTATCAGAACAACACTTAGGCTTGAATTGCTTGGGTTAGCTAAAGCCAGGATAGGTTCGTTGGCCTTAGGATAATTATAAGCTGAATAATAAGTTGTCGATTCAGATTTAAAATCAATGAATTTCACAGACGAAATATTGAAGGAAGAATGTAACACCCCGAAATTTTTTAGGTCCTCAAGATATTACTGATTGGTTAAGAGAAAAATGATGATAGTGATTTTTAGTGAGGCATTGTCGTGCTTTTTAGGTGTCGTGCTTTTTAGGTGTCGTCATGCTATCGTTATACCTCGTGCTTATTGAGGAGTCAATGTAAATTACTTCTCTTATCGACACCTCGTGCAACCTATCATCGTCGTGCTTGTAACAAGTCAACATACTATCGCGACACGTCATGCTTCGAGCCTCATAGTGCTTTGCTTAGCCCGTCGTGCTTACTAGGTAACACAACCTTGTCTTTGCCCCCTCGTGCTTTAAGCCTTGTTGTGATTTGGTTAGCACTGTTGTGCTTGCTAGTTGGCATAGCCTTATCTCGCCACCTCATATTTCTTTCACCTCGTGCTTCCTAGATATTCTATAAATAACCCTTTGATCTCTTTCAAACTATCTGAAGCTATCTGTGACTATGATTGAGAGAAGAATTAGCTACAAACGAGTAGTTTCTTCATGTTTAGGTAAGAAGAATACTATATCACTATTCTTTTATACAACGCGCTAATTTCTTAACGTTCCTCGTACTCCTAAACGCTGTTGTTCTGAAATCTTGCTCAGATGCTTGTCTTGAATATTGACAAATATATTAGTTTTGAAATACGTTTGGGTGACCTGACTTTAGTACTTTTGACCAATGAAATTGCTCCACTTTTGACCAATGAAATTGCTCCACTGATCTATCTATGGTATGTTATAATACAGCTGAGCTTTGAAGGATCCCTTCGAAGATATCGAAAGTAAGATGCTGAATTATGCAACTTGAATATTGAATTGGTTTACTAATTGTTCGGAGTACTAAGCCAAAATTGTACTGAAGGTTTGACTACTGAGTATTTTGACTAATCCGGAATTGTTTAGCGTGTTTGATTCAGATGCTATGGTGTTATGATTATCTCACTTACTGGGCTACCGAGCTCACCTCTCACCGTTTACCTTTCTAATACAGATGATTATTTTGGTGAGCACATGCATGCGGGGATCTAAGCGAGACTTGTTGCTTTGGAGTTTTAGATATGTTCTAACCTATTTTTAGGACTTGTAATCTGATTGGAATTGTGTTGTAATTGTGTGGAAGATATTGATCTATATGATTGGCGACCTCGATTGTCACATCAAGACTATCACAACACTGTAGCATTCACTATGCACTAACACAAGTCTTACATAAATCCAAAATTTCCCAACAGACAAAGCAACCACTCATTATAACCAAATCGTGGATCACGCGCCGAAAATAAAACTCAATCCCACTCGACTACAAGCTAATCGCGATTAAACCGCTGTCACTTAAATTTCAGGACTATACCACAAGAACACATCGTTCAAAAAGTAATCACAACACGAAACTCCCGGGAGCACAAAGCTATCGCTCAACCTTCCCATGCAAAACAAATCTACATCCCACGCCAAAAGTCCAACTCAATCCCACTCTGTTACGCAGTAATCGCGATTAAATCACCTCTCAATTTCACTAATTACAACGACCCAGCATTCAAAACTCCAAAACTACACTGAAGTCATCACACGCCGTACTTTACCTAGACAAACCTCCAAAAGTGGAATTCGATCCCACTCGGCTACGCTATAGTTGCGATTAAATCGCCGTAAAACTTACAAATTTCGAGACTAGCAAAACCAAACAATACGCCGGAATTGAGGAATCTACCTGCGCGGCGGAATCGGGAGTATCACCGAGAATCTGCCAGAGCGAATCGAGGTTGATGGAGAGCTGATCGTCTGCATCGTCGCCGGCCGAAAACTGATTCGGCGGCCAGTAATTATCGTCGGTCATCAACATCGCGATCCGACCATGCAAGTAATCGCCAAACCCTAGAAGGAAAATCTTGGCCTATGCAATGTGTCGAAGCGCTGAAAAGGAACTTCAATCCCGGAAAGAGACGGGATTGTCAATTGTCAAAAGAGAAGGCTATATAATATATTATTATAGTCTAGAGAGAGAGTATTTGTTCTTATTTTCTAAAGAGAAAGCGGGGGGGATTACGGGGAAAATTCGTTACGACTTTCGCTGCTCCAATCGAGAATCGGACAGATTTTTTTATTTTTTTTTGGGGGGGGGGGGGGGGGGGTTGTCAAAGTAGCGCGTTGCTAAAAATGGGAATGGGTGTGTAGGTTAAGGATTCTATTTTGTTGATTTTAAGGGTATTCTCGATATTGATTTTTTTAGCCGTTTATTTGTAACCGGTTTTTTTAGTATTTGAATTTCAAATTTTGTTTGGAACGAAAGAAAATATAATTCAATACTAAAACTCCCTGAAATTTTACGTAATTACACTCTACTTTCACTATCTTTAAAAATTACACTCCGCTCAAAAAATAATTTTTTCTCTTACTGTGTTAACGGTGCAATGCAAAAAGACATGAATACCCTCAAACGGTTTTCTTGGAATTTTGGAGGGAAAACCTGTTCTTGGGAATTGGAGAGAAACTTCTTCTCGGGAAGGAGGAAAAACAAGTTGGCAGAGGGAGGTAGGTAGGGGGTCACTGTGCGATCGAGGGAAGGGAAGCCTAGAAAAAAATCAGAGCCAAACATTTCACAACCCTAATCTCATAAAAAAGACGCAACCACTTCCGGTGTACCTGTGCTGCGTGACGACGCAACCACTTCCGGCTCTCTGCTTGAAGGTATGTTTTCCTAACTCCTTCATGTCTTTCACGTTTTATTCGTTATTTTCCATTTCTGATCTTTCTTCTTTTATATGATTTCTGTAGTTGATAGCATAATGTAACTCGTAATAGGACCCTGATTTAGGCCCTAATTCATGTAGATACATATTGAACCTAATTGGACCGTAATTGAACCAATTAAACTCTAATTGAACCATAATTGAACCGTAATGTAACCAATTGAATCCTAATTGAACCCTAATTAGACCCTAATTGAATCGTAATTGAACCAATGAACTCTAATTGAACCCTAATTGAACAAATTGAACTCTAATTGAACCGTAATGTAACCAATTGAACCATAATTGAACCAATTAAACTCTAATTGAACAAATTGAATCCTAATTGGACCCTAATTAAATCAATTGAACTCTAATTGAACAAATTGGATCCTGATTGAACAAATTGAACCCTAATTGAATCAATTAAACTTTAATTAAACAAATTAAACCCTAATTGGACCCTAATTGAATCAATTGAACTCTAATTGAACAAATTGGACCCTAATTGAACAAATTGAACCTTAATTGAAATAATTGAACTCTAATTGAACAAATTAAACCCTAGTTGAACCAATTGAATATCCTAATTCATTTAGCCCCAGCTGATGAACCCTAAATTGAATGCCCTAATTGTAGCCATAATTTAACCCCATAATTCTTTTTCCTTGTACTACAGAATGGGCACTGAAAGGATATCTGAACTAAGGGTCCACTACTGTAACATTGTTGATAGCATATCTGATGTGGATCCTGACAGATACAGCTATATGGATCTGTTTACCGATGTAAATGATCTTATGTTGAAAGACCTCCCCTCAAGTTTAGGTATAGTTATTGCCCTATACTATACTTTGCGTGGAACCAATGTCAGGGAAGAAATAACAACTGATAAGTCCTTACTTGACATGTTTGCGCTGTACGAGAATTCAGAGGAGATTCATGTGTTCTTAGAAATTGTTGGGGCAGAACCTACAGTAGTTAGTTATCCAGAACCAAATGTAGACGCGGCTAAAAATGACAGTAGACCTGGGACTAGTAGGGCACTTGAGAGTGAGAGTGATAGTGAAGATGGCAGTGATGAGGAGTTGAACCACACCAGTGATGATTCTGATTCTGAGGATAATGATTGGGAAGTAATGGAAAAATTAAGTGAGACTGATGACGAGGCAAGTGATGAAGAGCCTGTGACAGAGGATGATCAATTAAGTGAAGATGAGTTGTCCAATTGTGATGATGAAGATGAAAACCATATGTACAAGAGTAATGATAACTTGGATGTTGAAGCAGTAAATGTAGACAAATATATGAGGGAAGAGCTATTTGAACATAGGCCAGGTGAAACTATTGAACTGTACAAGGGTTTGTTGTTTGAAGATGTCAATCATTTTAGGAATACTCTGAGGGATTATTGTATTCAGACTGGGTTTAAGCTGGTCAGATATAGGAATGAAAAGAACAGGGTTGCTGCCCACTGTAGTAGTCCTGGATGTAGTTGAAGGATATTTGCATCACCTATTCCTGATGGAAAAACTTACAAAATCAAGAGCTTAGGTCCTGAAGATTCTTGTGTAATAGGCAATACTAACAAGGAGGCCAATTTCACTTGGATTGCACAGAAGCTACTTGGGCACATTAGGGGAAATCATGATATTACCATAGATGGGCTGCAAGAGCTTTTGCTAGAAAATTATGGTGTAGAGGCCCATAGAATGCAGCTGTAGAGGGCAAAAAAGAAGGCACTAGAAAAGATTGAGGGTCTCATGCTGAGTCATATAAGAAACTGTGGATGTATGGGCATGAGGCGGTGAAGACTAACCCTAGGAGCTTGTTCAAGCTTGAAACTCAAAAAGTTCAACCTAACCTGGATTTGCCTCACTTCCATAGGCTGTTCTTTTCATTTGCAGCTGTGTAAAATGGCTTTAAGGATGGTTGTATGCCATTTCTTGCAGTTGATGGATGCCATCTTAAAGGGCCTTATGGAGGTGTATTATTGTCTGTTGTGGGCCTAGATGGGAACAATAGGTCATTCCCTATGGGATTTGCTGTTGTTGAGAGTGAGAACACACAGAGTTGGAGGTTTTTCCTACATCACCTTTATACCATCATAAATGATGGTCCTAATCCAAAGCCATGGGTGATCATGTCTGATGGACAAAAGGGTATTGAGATTGCCCTAGTAGACATTATACCACATGCAACTCATAGAAGGTGTTGTAGGCATCTTTTCTGCAATTTTAGGTCTAGATACCCTGGCATGAAGCTTAAAAGCTATTTTTGGTCTGCTGCCAAGGCATACAATGTGGATGACTTTAAGCTAGCTATGAGATAGATGGAAGACTTGTCACTAGAAGCAGCTGAGTGGTTAAAAGGTCATAAAGTAGAGAGCTAGGCTAGGTATACATTTGACCCTGCTGTTAAGAATGAGCAGGTAACTAGTAATGTGGTGGAGTCCTTCAACAACTGGCTAGGGAAATTGAGGGGAAAACATGTGCTATCCATGATTGATCACATTAGAACTAGGCTGATGGTAAAGGTACATGAAAGGTTTGAAAAGGCTGCTTCTTGGGAAAAAGTAGTAACTCCAAGGATAATGAAGAAATGCAAACTGGCAGTTGCTGAATCTAGGTGCTGTAAAATAGTAGTGGGTGCTGGGGGTACAGAGTTTGAGGTATCTAACCTTGGGAAGGTGCATGTTGTGAACTTAGTGAGGAGAAGTTGTTGTTATATTGCAAGCATGCAGCAGCATGCATCAACACCAGGAGATTGAATGTGGTTGAGTTTGTGGATAAGTGCTACAGCAGGGATACTTATTTGAAAACTTATGGTCATGTGTATGCACCCACTGCATGATGAGACCCACTGGGAGCCAGCTCCGGGGGATCTTTTGCAACCTCCCCCTTTTAGGAGGTTGCCTAGAAGGCCAAGAAAGGAAAGGAAGAGGGCAGTTGATGAACCTGCTAAGGAAGGAAAAAGGTCATGCACTCTGAAGTGTGGAAATTGTAAGAAATTTGGGCATAAGAAAAGGACCTGCCAACGGGCACCAGTGGGAAGCAATAGAAATGCCAATGCTGCAAGACCAGTGGGGGGGGGGAGGCAAGGTAGGGGTAGTCAAGGTAGGGGCAATCAAGGCAGAAGCAATGAAGCTGGGTGCAGTCAGATTGGGTGCAGCCAAATTAGCATGAATGAGCAGGTAACTACTAATTTCTTTTAGTTGTTTTTTAGATTTTAACTTATTATTTTTTTCCTCAAGTTTTCCCAATCTATATATTTTTTTAACAGGGGGGACCTGAGGTGGTGGCTCATACCCATGAGTCACAGCCTTGAAGCTGCAGAGAAGGGTAAGGGTATTTGTAGATATGAAATGACTTTTGTGAAGCTGTGAATGAAGATTATTTTGTGAAGCTAGTTGAAGACAGATTGAAGACTATTTTGTGAAGCTGTGAATGATGATTATTTTGTGAAGCTAGTTGAAGATAGATTGAAGATTATTTTGTGAAGCTAATTGAAGATATTGCGATGATTATTTTTATGAAATTGAATGAAGAAACTGTGAATACCTTGTGACTGCATACAAGTTTTTGAAGTTGAAGTCCAAGGAATATGTTAGCTTTAGGTCCCAAATATGTTCACAGACAATGTGTACACTTTGTAAAGTTTAGGTTACAATCAACATATGCACACGTTTGGATTATGTAAGCTTAGATCTTGGAGATGATGTAAACTGTCTATTTTTGGATAATGAAACAATGGTTGTATTAAATCTCAGTTCTTTTTGTAATTTACCAATTAGTTTGTGTGCACACTGCAGTTTGGTGCAATGTATTTGTGCATTTGATTTGTTGCACTTGGTTGTCTTCATTTGGTCTGTTACAGTGAGTTTATGCAGTGTGTTGCAGTACAGCAGTGGGTTGCACTGTGTTGGTGCATACTGCTGCGGTGGTACATTTTGTTTATGGAGTTAGTTGCAATATGTTGATGATACCCTGTCATGATTTGGTGCAGGTTCATAGTGTACACACTTAGTGCCGTGTCCCAAATATGTTGACAGTTGTTTTGAACAATTTGTTTGTTCACTAGTTTTGAGCAGGGTGTTTGATCATGTCCTGATTTGCTGTTTTTCAACAATGTCACTCAAATCCAACCATTCATGCATCATATTCATCCACAGAATGGCATGCGCAAAAATAGTTACTTTTAAAATTATACAGAACTCCCATGAGGTTTGCATTTATTACACTGAGCTCCCATAACTTTAAGATCAGAGAAGGCCATACAGAGAGAACCTTAGAAAATCACATTCATTCACCTTCTTCATAAAAAGTCATTACAAAATATTACAAAAGAACTTTGAAAAGGAAAATGAAACCCACATTACTTGCAGTACATTCCCCCCATAAACAATAATTACATTCCACTCCCAAACTCCTAGCCTCGGCGATTAAAGCAACGACACCAGTGAAATCTATCCCTAAATATTAGCAAAGACAACAAGACCAGGAGCACAACGCCTCTGGCAGCTTTGAGTGAATACTCGACCCTTTTATTAGCTACGGTTTGGAGGTGCTTAGCGGAGACCCTGGGCTTATGGACGTGATCCAACAATTAATGCACGAACTTTGTTTTATGCACCCGCTTATGAGAAGGCGTTCCCTGAAGACATCAAATATGACAATTCAGAAACATTTGCGAAAGAGGCAGAGCCTTGTGATGAGGGGGATGTAACCATGATAGCCAATGGAGCATCAACACAGACAAATGGGCAGGAAGACCTCTTATATCATCCACTTTCAGTGACAATATTTCATTCTCAGCAATACATTGAAGATTTGATGGAGATAGAAGATAACTCACCTTCTCCAAAGCTGGACAGAGAGCACAACGTTCCAAGGAATCTGGGTAATTGCCAGAAAAAGCTCAAGATCATTGGACCGTCTCGACCTGCGAATAACCTGATGAACCCACTGGAAAAAGATGACGGGAGCTGAGCAGCTGGATAACATGGTGAAGCCTATACGTCATCTAGCTCCTATTTTGACATGTGCAGCATAACCAATGGTGATCCCGACGTCCTCAGAGAAGCCAAAATGTTTGCCAAGACAGCAATTTTGACTAATTCTTCCAACAACCAAGAGTGACTTCTTTTCTTATGAAGCAGATGAGCGGACTCGCTTTTGTGGACTTGCTAGGTTGTACATTCTTAACCTATTTAGTGGGAGTTACTTCGTCTAGCTTCGCCGTGAACATAGTAGACTTTTGTATAATGCATACGTTAGGGCAATAATGCCATGAACGTACTATGTAAACTGTTATATCCTTTTCTTTTGATATTAATGCAAGTCTGAAAATTAGCCGAAATAAATCAATAAATAACAAGGTAGCGCTTATGGACATGAGATTGTTTCTTCAATGCACAGTTCTGCTAATTTACCTATTGCCTATTGGTAATGAATATGTAACAACCAGTACTTAAAAGAATGTCAAATACACAAGAACGCTGGGGTAAAAATAAAATCTTCATAAAACAAACAACATCAGCCACCTTAGCCCCTCTACAAAAAGTAAACCTCTCCCTACCAAAATTCTAAGTTTCAGTTTCCTTTGCCATCTTTATGCCACAAACAAAATTGCCTACATCGGAGAGTGTTGTTATCATTTTGTGCTACTTCTTGGAAGGCATTGGATTTGGTATATATGTCTCCACCTCAAACCTCTGGCTCCTAATTTCTTATGTACAGCTTGGGCAATGACAAAGCAAGGAGTATACATGCCCTGCAGAATCAGTAACTATGCATTTGCAGTTATATATGGATGTTTGGTACTGATTCTGCGTGGCTAGGATTATGGAGGCTGTTCAGTTTTTAGTCTTGTCTCCATGGAGAAGCTGCAACTTCCAACAATCAATTTATTTGCTTTTAGTTTGTGTTTTCTTCATTGAGCCCGCAGTAATCCGACTGCTGCATCGTGTTCTTCCAGATCACCGATAAATAGGACATGGTCTGCTAGGATGGTGGTGATGAATATGTGAAGCACGAGGCGGATGTTGGCTACGATCTTATGAGAAGCGCTACAACCTTAGAAGGAAAGATTTATGGCGTAACTTTACATAGCAGGGATCAAGGTGAAGGTAAGTCTTGTTCTGCTGCAGAATCTCAAACCAGAGGAGGCTGCATACTTCACCCAGCAATACACTTGTGTGTCTTAGACCTGAGAGCAGTGGCGAAGCGAGAAAAAAAAATCTTAAAGTGGGCACCGAATATATAAGAGAAAAATTTTACACAAAAAGTTCCAAACTCTCAATCCAAAATTAAAAATCCAAAGAAATTAAACCTCAGTTTGAAACTTATACACCCACCACCATGAGCAACAGTTGCAATTTGAAATTAAAATCTAAAATCTCAATATGAAATTAGTAATCGCACTAGCAGTCAATTCCCCATAGAGACGGTGTAGCACTTTAAATGACTAAAAAGATTTAATTTTTTTTAACTATAGTTAGAATTTTTAGGTAACTTAACAAGCAAAATGACTAGAAATATGAATTCTTTAAGCATTTTTTAAATTTTTAAGTGGGCAATTTTTCATTAGGTATAAAATATACCATAATAAAATAGAAAAATCACGAAAAGCAGGTGGGCACTGGCCCCCCCCCCCCGTCCTAATGTCAGCAGATGTTGCCATCCTAAACGTATGTAACTTTTAAGGCGATTGCAATATTTTCTTTTTATTTTCAGATACCTGTCGTGCCTCAAAATTGTACGTCATGCTACTTGAGCAAAAGCATTTTTGTTTTGGTAGTGTTATTTGCACGTCTTATATACCTATTAGGGATCGTACTATACTCCTAAATCTATTCCTATGATAACTGGCATATGTCATTGTAGGTTGCATTGCTTAGAACTTTACTGGAATAACAAAGGAAATTCTAGCAAAAAACAAAAAGAAGTACTTATACTCCTTTTTTGGGACAAAGTTTAGACCAGTGATCTGCCAAGTTGTACAGTATGGCTTAAAAGTTGTACATCACGTACTAATGTTGCTGGTAAATCTTGCTCATGATAAATTTATCATATCACTACTGAAATTTCCAATAAAAGCATGACATGCGAACAAAGTGAATTGTGCAGACTGTTAGATGAAATGCTTATGAGTACTCCACCCAGAAAACAAAGACCCAAGTAGCTGCTGTTTCCAGACATGGCTGCTGTTTAGTCTGCTGAGATGCTCTCTGTCTCTCCAATGCCAAGTTGCAGTTATCATCGTCGAAGTTGAGGGCATAGCTCAAAGGATCATACTGAAATTGCAGCTTTCGGCCATTTCTTGCTGACTTCTTCGCTGCTGCTCTCATTCCCCCAACTAGCCTTCTGAACTGCTTCTTGCTGTAACTATTCACCACCCCTACCAATCTTCCAACCAAACCCATCTGAAGTTTGATAGTTTTGTCGAAACCCAGAAACGCAGTCCTTATTTCTTTATCAGAAACGAGAAGAAAAACAAATGGAGTTCTGAGTTTGATGAACTAGAAAATGGAAGTGACTAGCCATGGCTGATGGGCAGAGCCTTTATAGGCCATAAAGAAGGGAAAATGGTTCCAACTTTCTGAAGGGTGGTACGATTGAAAAGAAAGAACCGCGCAAGTCGCAAGAGAAATAGGGGAATCCAGTTTGGTCTTTTGAAGAAACTGCGCCACTGTCCTGTGCTTTTCCTTGCATTGGGAGGCTCAAATTCCATCATCTACACACACTACTGTGTGTGCCTCTGAGTTGTCGGGTCACTATCAAGAGTGTGGTCTCAGATCATCGGCGATTGATTTCTTAATCATGGATTATTACCACGAAGAATACAAAATAAAAAGATTACAAAGTCCCAAGTCTTGATTGCTTATATGCATCCGTAAGATTGAAACAACTAAATAAAAAGAGTGAAGTATAGGAGTTAATGTGTCATAATATTTCATAATGTAAAATTGTTCTCGTCTAATGGGTAGATAGCCCTCAAGCGCATCTACACCTATAAGCATTCTCTATTTTTGAAACCCAAATCTAAATTATCGGTTATATATCGCTAATTGCTAAGTTATAGAAAACATAAAAATAATTCATCTGATACATCAATGTCAAACTACATAAGTTACTATGCTCAACTTTTTCCCTTCTTAGTGAATTTCTGTGCAAATCCTTTTTGTCTTCTTACATGTAGCCTATTTCAGCCTTTTACATTTTCTCTCATCATTCAAATCCCTTTTGCCCCCTATTGGAGCTTCCTTGTCCCTTGGTCCCCATATCATATGACCTGTCATTCTGGGCTGTATATTGCATTCTTTGTCCCAGACCTTAACTTTAAGGAGGATAGAAAAGTGGAGTCGAGATAAAGTTTCTTGACATCGTAACAAGAATTGCTAGCTGCTATAGTTGTACAAAGATCTGTCAGTTTCGCCACTTTTTTTACATTGAAAAGACAAAAGGCAAACCACGGCTTGATTAGTCATCCTCTGATGGACCAAAATTATGTACTTAAACCGATAAGTTTTCCATTATGTACATCTTGTGAACTGTCACAAAGACGAGGTATTATAACTTAAGATTGCACGAACGACAAGTGAAATATACAGTAGCACGCAGAGGTGCGAGATACCATCTCATTTTGGAGTGACAGTGAGGCTTATTGAAAAAGGCAGCCTGCAACGGACCGATTTTGATATATGTGAAAATCCATAACACCATTTGAAAATGTATATAGCCTATAACATATCCGTCACCGTGTATTAGAGCAATATTCAACATGTAACATACTTAGCAATACACGCGCGGGCACACACAGACAATATTTTTACTAGAATTTTGGTCCCCAGATCCCTATTTCAAATCCTTCCTAAAATTGCACAACTTCTCAGTTGCAATTACCAAACAGTGAACTTTATTTAAAGTACTTTCAAAAGCTCAACCAAATAAAATCTTTACTTAGAATATTTTATCTCTCAAATACTTGGCTCGAAATTTACAAAACCGCTCTTTTCTTGGAGTAAGACCCGCCTTGTATAGGTGTAATAGTTTGGCAAATTACGTAGCTTAATTATATACCTCGGATCACATTCCTCAAAGGGGCCCAAATTTGAAAACAATGTCAAGGCCCATCGCATTCACCTTTCACGCTTTCAGCTGAATCATGGTAAACTAAATGGGTTATGGCCCACATTAGAGCCCATTGCCCAAAGCCCATCAGGCCCAGCATAACACAACCCAGTTACCACATTTCATCGATTTGACCATGCTCCCATTTGAAATATATATATATATATATATATATATATATATATATATATATATATATATATATATGCTAGCCATGACGATTTAAAACCTTTATTTAGTTTTTGATTTTTTATAAGAGTGCAGGAAAATTGTGTATCGTAACGAGAGTAACTAAGTTCTGCGCTCAAGATTATTCTTTCTCTTTTAACGGTTCTCTCTGATAATTAGTACATTTTCTTTTATTATTAACCTCGTGAAAGACTCTTTTTCCTCTATTACTCTATCGCTCCCACTCAATTGCCGCTCTTCGTATTGAAAAGTTTAATTTGACAGTCACTTGTGTGCATAGTTGTTAAAAGTGTAGGCAAAAGCAAGGTGCAAATGTCACCCGAAACCTAGGCGAGGCACAAGGCGTTCCAAGCAAGGCTCAAAGTACATAAACTACACAAACTAATACTATGTCATCAAAACAACGATATTAAGCATCTAAAGCAAGGCATCTTATATTAAATTTCAGCAATGTCACTTGTCCAAATTCAATAACTCAAAGATTCACTTATCCTTGAAGGAATCTCAACCATTGTGCATGCTACTGGAATTTCAAGAGTCATATATGCTCAAAGTGGATTGATGGACTAAAATATGCATCTATTATCATGTTAGTAATAAGCACGATGACATGCGATCACTCGGTGCTACTTATATATATAGAGTTCACTCAAAAGGAACTCATTGAAACCATGAATTTTACATGATTGAGCTTAGAAAAAAAGAATTTTACATGACTGAGATTCGAAGGTTGGATCTCAAAACAAAAATCAAAATTCAAAAATAGAATTTTAAAAAATAACTCGATTTTAAAAACGGGTTTACAAAATTGAAGGGGAAAAAAAAGAAAACCCCCGTCTGTTAAACGCGTTTTTTTCTCCAGTTTACAAAACTGAATAAAATTTGTTGTCAAGCGCTACCTAAATTTCACTTCTATCCCGTTATTCTAGTATTCAAAGCGATGTTTGACTCTTCAATATTTCTTTAGTTGACCGAAGAAGATGGGCGGTTCACAATCGTGTTCAAAAACAAATTATAACATTGTAAAGCTTATATCTTCTCTCCATAACTCTACACTTACACTTCTCAGTACACAAAATGCTACTACGTATTACGTTATTTGTGGCATATCTTTCCATCAAAGGGCAGGTTAACCTGAAAACTCCATTTCTTTAACAAGTGACAAGCACTTGTAAGACGGAGGAATGGGCAGTACAAAGCATTATAAAGAACTTGAAGGATCAGGTAAAGGGAGATCTTTGGGGCATACAGAGCCAGAAGATATATGGTTCTTTAGTCTAAAAAGCACAGCTCTTCATAACCAGAACCTATAGTCTAGCGCCGAACTCTATGTTGGCTCATTGAAAACCAAAAGTGTGTGGGATTCCATGTAGCACAGTGTTGTATCATGTAGGATCTGAGGATCTCTCATATGGATTTGCTCCCCCTTCTTTTGAGGTGCTTTTACAACCCCCACCCAATAGATTATAGACTATGTTCTTTAGGGTTTTGTTTAATCTCACTTTCTTATGTTTACTTGGGGATTGCGTAGCATGATTACAGAGCCTCTTGTCTCTCATTTTGCTCTTAAAGCATGAGTTTCACCTTGCTTGTGCATAATGTTTCATGCAGTACTTAATTGTCTTTGTTTTGTGCTGCTCCGAGCATAAATTTCGAGTTGGTAGACTTTGTTTAAAGTTTGTTTGGATGAAGCATTTCAAAATGTTGCGTAATTTTAAGTTCTTTTGAAAAATCGATCGTTCAAGGGTTTTGTACATGCAACAATTTTATCGTGTTTAATTTCGCGCCAGTGATTTTTTTAATGTATGTTTTCTATTTTCATTCGATAAATTTGAATTATTAGCTTCTATTAGGACACTTTCATGGCAAGCGTAAATTATTCATATAAACGTGCGAGCGGAGAACTCACAATTCTTTCATGACATTTGGAAAAATATTTATACCAATGATAATATAGTACCGGTCAACAAAAATAAAAGAAAAAAGAAAAGAGTGAGGCAAGAGCGTAGCCAAAGGAGATTAATAAAAAGGCGGTTGGGATCATCAAATGCCCTCCAAAAAATGCTAGACTACTTATTTAGAGAGAGAGATTTTGAGTCATTTATGTTATGCATTTGCTTATCCCCCCCCCCCCCCCCCCCCACCGGCCAACCCCCTTTTTCAGGCCGAAAAAAAAAAGAGAGGAAAATACTGGTTGAGGATGCCTTATAGCTAGTTTACATGTTTCAAGCATTTCTTAACTTATACACCATTAGTATCATTTACGAACATTTGCCTATACACCTAACAATCAGCCCTTTGTACATTATCCTTTCTTCATTTCATTTTGGCTGCGGAGTCCATTCAAATCCTTCGCCTCTGGAAAGAAAAGTGCGATCTTCGCCATACACGAACAAGACACCAAGTGAAATAACCCAAGCAAATTATCTCCCTACAAATCTCGCATTACGACAATTTACTTAATGTCCAAAATAGTTAAACGCCCATACCAACGGTAAAATATCATTTTTATTGAACTATCATGTCTACTTGTTACAGTAAAATTCTCTGTTTTCCAAGTGGTTATCTACTTCTTCAGATGATGCAACTCTCTTTGTTCTTACTTCTACCATAGCCTAGTGAAACAAATTACGGCCATATCTGTTGTCTTCTCAGTTGATGTGGATGCTCAAACCTTTGAAATCAACATCCTTTCATCTTTGAACTTACCAAATTGTGATGTGAAGGACATAGCAAAAGACAAACCCTTCACAATAATTCAATCATCATAACAAGAAAACCTCTAGATATACACATCAAAATCTTAGGCATTATCACATTGTCCGAACAACAGTCCCATTGTGCACTCCGTCATCCTACTATAATATATTCCCATGTATATCACATTTCTCATTTGGAACTCATTTTGTAGCACACTATACTCACCCAATTGACACCCCCTCTATCATCACTTCGATGGGCTCCCTCCCTTCCCCGCCCCCATCCCTGACGCCACCCGAGTCGCCCCAAAACTCCATCTCTCGCTATCGGGTGTACGCCTCGTTTTGCTTTAGGGAGCCGTCACCCAACATAAACGTGTCTAACTGGATAGAGTGTTACAACCCTTGTGACAACACTTGGAGCCGTGTGAGTTCAGTCCCGCAGTTGAGCGAGAACCATGTGCTGAAGGACTTCGCCATGACCTCGATAGCAAACTCGATCTACGTAGTTGGTGGGCGGCTCTGCCGCAAGGAAACGCCTTTGTTTCCCGGCGAGTCCGACAGTGTTTTGGAGGTGGACGTGGAAGTACTCTCATCAGTCTGGCGTTACAACGTAGACTCTGATCACTGGTCCCGATGCGCACCGCTAAATGTACCGAGGTACAATTTCGCTTGTGACGTGTGTGACGGTAAAATCTTCGTAGTAGGGGGACAATCCAAGCTAGCAAGTGCCAGAGGTATCTCTTCTGCAGAGGTGTATGATCCTGCACAAGATGTGTGGACACCCTTGCCAAATATGAGCACCTTAAGGTACAAATGTGTGGGGGTGACATGGCAAGGGAAGATCCATGTAATTGGTGGATTTGCAGAGAGAGGAATACTGGACCGGATCATTGTGCCATACGTGGACCGGAGCTCTGCTGAGGTGTACAATCCAGAGAGTCAAAAGTGGGACCTCATGGCAGGGATGTGGCAGCTCGACGTGCCACCTCATCAGATTGTCTCTGTAGATGGTAAATTATTTAGCTCTGGAGATTGCCTGAATGCATGGAAGGGTCATATTGAGGCATACGATGGTAAACTTAATATATGGAACATAGTTGAAGGGTCGCAACAAAATTTTCTTTCTTTAGCATCGTATGTCAGCGAAGAAAACAAGTCGCAGATTCAACGGGTTTATTATTTAACTATGGCGCCCATCGGATCGCATTTGTACTTTTTAGCTATTTATCGGATGGTCGGGGAGTCATCAAGAACGATATCGATGGTCCGTTCGTTCGACACGTCTGTGACCGGAGAGGGGTGGAGGAGCTTTGAGCCACTGGAAGAGGAGGGAGAGAAGGAGCTTTGTAGTCACTGTTGTGTTGTTCAACTTTCTTGACTGCTGAAAGACGACCTTTTTTGTAGCACCAACGGGATTACACTTTAATCATGTTGTATAAGGTCTTGGTCATTAGTTATGTAACTTACCCAAAATATTACATTTACACTTGCTTTCTCAAAAATTACAAAGGTAGAGGCATAGAGGGCCTCTGTTAAAGTGGCTACAAAGATAAGATTTGTCCGAAATTAGAAAGCTTTGGCAATTTAAATCATGATTATGTCATGTTTGGTTGATTCCAAGCAGTCCACTAATTTTAGAAGCAGCTTTGTTTAGTCAATTCATCATGGTGCCTCATAAGCTTAACACATTTGGGCCCAAGTGTTGTGCTCTTCACTCCCTCTCTTTCCCATAAACTTGACTCATTTGTTACTTACCATGATTATGGAGACAGATGTAATTACCCAAGTGATTAGTGATCCTCATGTGTAATTATCCACGTTAAAATGGTTTCCATGCAATGATTAAAAGGGTGAAAGTGAAAGGATACAATAATTAATTGGTAATAGGCTTAATCCATTATTATGGTTTTTTAAAAGTATCCTCAAAGGGTGAAAGTGAAAGGATACAACAATTAATTAGTAGTTGGCTTAATCCATTATTATGGTTTTCTAAGAGTATCCTCTCGAAGAGTATTCACGCTCCGCAGTACTAAACGAAGCTCGTCATTCAGGATTAAAAGTCTTATACGACATGAAATTTTATATTGGGATAGCCACGTGACTCAAATTGAAGTGCAACAAAAGCTAAGTCCTCGGTGATTAAGATACTAATTTGATCCTTATAATGTATTTCTCGTGATGGTATACGTTGATACCATAAATACCGTCAATGGATGTAATTTAACGACTCCATGATGTTCCTTTACGAGCTTTTATACAAACATTTTTTTCATTGACTACTTTTGTATTTTTTTTTTCTCTTTTGTTCATAATTGCAATTTACATATGGTTTTTGGTACGAGATCTGAACTCAATATCTTGACATTATCTCCCAAAACCTTTGTCAGTTCACTAACCCTCAAAACCTTGAGGTTCTGATTAGCTAATTGTATTGCATCATATATACAACTATTTCAATCTCTAAGGATATGAAAAATGGGTGGCACAAAAATTCTTCAGTGTAATGTTGATAAATACGACACGGTATAATTGGTAGAATATGATCAGATAATTCTCCGAATAACAAAAAAAAACAAGAATATATATTTTTTTATTTATTCGATATTTATATCACGTAATAACTATCACCGGTTAAACAAACAGCAAGAATAATCGAAGAGAGAGAGAGAGCCCAATCCTTCGACGGCATGAAAAGAAGAGAAAAGGACTGGTCTGGTCAGCCCAGAACCCAGATAGAAAAGGAAAAGACATCCTTTCACGTGAGCCCCCTTTTGTGACCCCCCAATATGAGCCAGAGCCAGAGCCAGAGCCCCGAGCCCGAGTCTTAGTCTCGAGTCTGAATCTCACACGAGCCACCACCAGCGCTACCTGACCCATTCACCACGGGTACACTTCACCCTGACACAGACACAGTACAGGCACACCCCACACACACATGTCAGGCAAAAGAGGGCTATAATTTCTACACGCCAGGCACGCAATCTCACGTGCGATCCCCCTGCCCCTCAAGCACGCGCGGTGCCTTCTTTTTGACTTTCTGCACGGCTTTTTGACCGCTGACCAAAACGAATCCAGAGTAAATTACACCGACGTTCTTCCATTTTCGCAAATTATTTTCTTTTTTTTTGTATTATTGAAAACATGCAAAATATGCCTCTTGTATAAAAATGCGGATTAACTTGCTTGATGGTATTTCAAAGTAATAAAACTGATGAAATCTATTAGGTTTCACATAAGAAAATATTGAAACTCTTCAATGCTGTTTGAATTTAATCGTTTATGTATATAGGGGATAGTGGTATTTTTGGTGATAGAATTATTTGGACGTGAGGTTAAGGACTAGATGTTTAGTATAACGGCTCGGTCTCGATACCTTGCTATTCCACAACACGACTAAAGAATAACTTGCACTCACCAGCATTATCACCCAATTGAAATTGCTTATGTTATAGTCACTTGCATGATATATTTACGGCAAGAGTGATTATGTCGAAATCAGTCATCCGTGGGATCAAGATGCTCTACTGTACAACAGAGGTGCTGTACAGCATTTGGCGATAAAAAGATTGTCATTAAAAGTATTTTGTTATTGATACTGAAATTTATAATGACTTTTTTTTATCGTTAGAAAATATTTAGCCATTTCTGTAGTACAGCACCTTTGCTACACAGCAAATGACCATATTTGTACCGTTCGAATCCGAAAAAATTAAGCACGTATGGTTTTTTAAACACTAAAATAAAATTATCTACATCTGAATGCTAAAAGTACCTATGAGCCTCCCAAAAACACCGTTGTTAAGTTAGCGGCCGAGATACGTTTGTGAAACGAGAATCTGGACCGTTGAAATGGAGACAACGTAGAGGATAGGATTTGCCTTACAGTGTTGGTTGAGACCTGAAAAGCCCGACACTTTGGGAGTTTGATGTGTCCGGTTTGGGCCTTTGGGCACAGAGAGAAAAGTGCACATCTGTTTCCAATAATTTCCGCGCCACGTGTCATGCGCTGAGATGGATACCCTTCGTTGACACGTGGGAAAAGAGGGGTTGTGGGAACCATGACGGCTCATAGACCGACATGAAGCATGTGGGTGGCCATCATTTTTGTTTTTGTTTTTTTTTTTTTGAAAAGGGAAAACATTAAATGGAAATTGGGAGATGAAATTACAGCCAACCATATTTGTTTTGTTTTGCTCTCTATAAAAGAAATTGAGAACTTGAGAGCCACTCACATTCTTTATTCTCAATAATGTTAATATTAATTGGGTGGACGTGGATCCATGTTTGTAATTTACTTGGGAATAAAAATATACACTAAAAACGTACAAAATAAATGTTCGTCTATTAGATTATCTTTAATCTCGTTTGTAAAAAAATAAAGAAGTAAAATTTTATCTTACTGGCACCACGACAAAAAAGACTAATGGGAGCAGCAGTTTACTTGTTCTTTCTATGCTTTGGTCATCGGTACTCTACAAGAAGAGCTATAACACGACAAACCATTTCTTGTCATATTTTTTTAATTTTATGGCCTCAACTTCTTCGTTACTCTTTTCGACATTAAATAACTATAAATTAGTATATGTTATCTGAAGGTAAACTATTGTCCATCCGTTTAGACATTTGCACTTTGCGTATAGTGGCACTTTTTTACGAGTGTGAATTTTGGTATTTATAATGTGAGAGCTAAACTTTGGGGATGAATTTGCTGAAAGGGGAGTGATTAAGTATAAACTGCAAATAGTGATGTGTACGCCACGAAGGTGACAGGCTGCCAAGTCAGACGACAGGTCATCCTTTCCAACTGTGAAAGTGAAGGTGCAAGTAGGGTCCACTTCTTTTACTTTTGGTCGCAAGAAGTGTGGGGCCCACAAGCTGTCTTTCATCGGAAACATTGATTTGAAATCTGATGGTTTCAGAAAAGAAGTAGAAAGAAAGAAATTAAAAGCTCTTGGAAACTAGCGCATTACCTTTTACCCAAATTTGACGCTTCAATTGCAAGATTGCCATTCGGTTACCTAAGATAACTACAACCTTAACGGAGTCCGATTGTATCATAAAATATTGTATGATCCGACATTAACGGTCTTATTAACCAAGAGCTATTGGATATATCGTGTAATTAACTCCGCCTCTCTTAGTCTTACTTTTATCATATCATCATTTTCAAAAGACGTTCCAAAATAGTTAGGATCAACGATCCACGATCATGCTACGTTAACTCTAAATGCAGACATTGTCACACAATGTATCAATTCATCGTTAACTTTTACCCAACAAGAATGACGTTTTGAAGCATCTCCATCAAACGGTAAAACATTAGCATCTACGTTACCGTGACAATCTCAATGTTTTTGGCCTTCTAACAAGGGCTTTTTGGGAAATGGTAGCGACTCTTATCACATAGGGGCTAAGATAAGTTATTGGGCTGGGCCCTTCTTGGTAAGAGTTTGAAAGGCAAAAAAGGCGACGTCGCGGAGCTGTCAGGGCCCATGGAAGAACAGTTGTTAAAAAGGTAGTAGACTGGATTTGGGTATTTAATGGGCCGGGTCCTTCTCTTTGCTGTTGCATGGGTGGATGGGGAGCTTTCAGCATTTCAGGTGGTGTCTTATTTTGTCTTCTTTTTGCATAAAATTGAAAACATTTTATATTCAATTTTTTTTTTCACTTCATTTGGTAGCATAAACATTTAGCATAGTAAAGATCTTGGCTGCAACCCGGTTAGAAATATCTAGTATAACTCCTCGTTAGCGATAAGAAATGGTATGTACACTTGGTGACATTTTTGTAACAAACTTTAACAGCAAATGTTAAGAACTCTTTATAGCGTCATAAGTCATGTTTAGCGGACAATTATTATTCCTGTAACAATTGGTAATTACACTTTGTGACATTTTTGCAAAAACTTAACGACAAATGTTAACAGTTCTTTATAGCGTCATAAGTCATGCTAAGCGAGTAATCATTATCCCTGTATGGAGATTGTTGTTCTTCCTACTACTACTGAAATGTAGCCAATATTTTTCCCTTTTTGCCCTATTTCAGCATTAATCTTTCTTTAGCTGAGGACTTACAATTGAAGGTTTTCTCATAAGAATCATACAGAAACGAGTAGGAGATATTTTTCACTAAAAAGAAAAGGAGAAACAATAATGTACTTGGTCCTTGACTTTTCTAAAGTTGTTCTTATTCTTTCCCTATCTGTCAAAATGTTTTGACTTTTCAACTTTTTTTTTTTTTCAACTTTCAAAATGAGCTTCAAGTTCCTTATAGCAAGACCAGCTTCAAGCTATGGTTGATATTTGGTAAAAAGTACAAAAAGTTTAATGTCGCAGAAAGACCACAAACTTAGTGATTGAATAAAATGTGCGAAATGTCTATGTAATTAATAGAATTACTCAGGTACTTGGTCAACCCATTATTAAAAATGTTTAATTCACAATCTTTATTTTCTTGAATTACGGTTCATCAATTTTTTGACTTCTAAAAACCGATTTAATCAGTTTTGAATATTTGTCAAACAGATAATTTCAAAATCAAGCCCAAATAAACTCAAGTAAATTTTTATTTTTTTATTTTTACATACTAAGTTATGTATACTTGTTTGGTATAGAACATTGAAGACATTTTATTTTACTCCTAAACAAATTACTCCAGAACAGAAACAGAAGAAAACACCCTTAGATGAAACTTAACTCAAACTTTTTGAAGTTTGAATATAAACGAATTTAATTTGCAAACTATTCGGTTGAAACCCATTTACTAAAAATTGTTTCCCTGGATGCATGTTCAAATTTATCGAGTTCCTCAAACATATTCGTCCATAGTTTCATTTACTTTTGTGATACGATAAACCCCAAAACATAAGGAACGGAAAAGAAAAAAGGTAATCAAATTTGATTCTTATGTCTCTGTTAAAATTTGAGTCATACCGACAACAACAATCCACGAAATTTTAATTTATCGCTGAAAGGATGGCCCTTGTTCTTCTCCAAACCTCTTTTTTAGTTTAAAGAGAGACTAGATAAGATAAGTTTCAGTGCAATTACTGGATTTTCTTTTTAATAAATAGACTATTTTGCACATAAAATGGTGAGACTATTTTCACATAAAATGGTATTCCAAAAGCTAAATTAGGGTGGTGTGACTATTTTACCCCTCAACTTTAGATTTTGCACTGTGGCTCCCAACTCCTTGCTTATAAGTGTATTTGAAGTACCATTTTCCTTTGTCAATTTGCAGGTGCTATTTCCAAACTTGGCACTCTCTGGACTTCAGAGGATTAAAAGAAGAGCTCTCTCCACACACACACACACACACGCAGAGCTATCCCAAATCCCAAAGCTCTCTTTTTCAACCTCCGGTCATCTCTGTAAAGTGAACCCACATGCCCTCTCTTTCTCACTCTCTCCCACACACTCAAGCACACACATTTCCTCTAACAGTTCCACAAATCAGGTCTTGAGCACTTGGTCTGCTTTGACAATGGCGTAAGAAAGAATTAAAAAGCACTTGTCTCCTCCTTTCTGAACTGCCCTTAACCGTCTTTCCATTTCTGGGTTTACTTCAACTCATGGTGCAAGAGAAGTCCTGCTAAATTCAGGCAGTAAAAAATGGGAGAGGATGACGGTTGGGGTGTGCCACCAAGTCAAGCTCCATTGTACATACAGAGAGAGGACCATTGGAGGCATTTCGACAACTCAGTCAATGCAATCTCATTCGGGTTTGTCGCCACTGCCATTCTCATCTCCATGTTCCTTGTCATGGCCATCTTTGAGAGGTTCCTCAGACCCAACTCGCCGGATTTATCGCCCTCCAGCAGCCTGAATCGTGAAGATATCGAGTCCCAGATGGGTTTTAATACGAAGCCCGGTCACCCATCACCCAAAGTTAGTACCACTATTTATCTTTGCTCTGTCATGCATACACATTCACAAATTAAACTGTTTGGGGTGTATCTGTGATGTTTCGGTTAACCGCAATCTTGCAAATTAGTATGGGAATGTGTGGTTACAAGTCTTGTGAAAATAATGTTCATGTTGACTGTAACTGTAGTGTTGCTTACACTTCTCTTTTTCTCTATCCGTGATTGTTTGGCAGTTTGGGTGATAGTTTTGGTTTTTGCAGGGTTCGTATGATGACTGTTTGGTCTGACATAAAGCTATGGTTTTCCTATATTGTGTGTGGTTGTGAGCGTCCATGTCTCTCTTAATATGTTGCATCAGCATTACTAGTGGCTTGGTCTTTGAAATGCACGTATATTCTTGTTTTACCTTATTGCGTACTTAATTTACCCTTTCTCCGTTCGGGTTTTACTATTGTAATCAAAACGCACCAGTAAATATGTCGATATGCTGCCACTTTAGTATCTCCAACGAAACCGCCCATGATTTGCAAAAACACGGTGGTTTGCTAACTTCGATCATTTTAGAACGAACCTTAGTTGCACAAAGCGGGGGCGAGGGAGCGTAAGCACCGAGAAGAATCAGAGGTTGGGAGCGGCTTGAATAAATAAATGCGTAAATAGTATTATCATTTGTTTAATATAGTTTACATAGTCAGCAACAATAGACAAGGAGACTTTAAGGACTTGAAGGAAGAGAGAAACAAGGATTTGAGTTGAAAAGGGCTTGATTTTCAGGTATTCTATTACTTGTTCCAAGCATCTCTATCTAGCTAATGAGATCGAGTTTCCATAGTAGCTTGGGACGAGATCCCATGGAGCTCCTAACTTGGGATCGCAAAAGCGAGTTTCCGAGAGAGAAACAGGAGTTTCCTGCAACTAAGGAACGAACCTTACAGCCTGATCTAACCGATTTGATAGCCGTACTCGACTTTTTTACGCCCACTAATGGCACTTTTCTGATGTTAGAGACGAACATGAAGGGTAAATTGTAACGATAGAGTGAAATTATCAAACCCCCGCGCCAAAGACGCAAAAAGGTCAAAATGTACAATTTTACATTAGTTATGAGTTTTTTTATTTTGTTAAAATAATGAAGGTGATCCTGAGAACCTACTATGGCCTACATGTCTATCTTCTTAAAGTGTATGTTCTTTCGTTTTCTATCCTATCCTGTACGGCGGTCTGCAGTGGATGCTAGGATTTGATTCTGACTGTCTGTAGCAATTAAAGAAAGATACAACACATGTTTGGAAGTAGAAAGCAGGTCTTACAAAAAAACTTCTGTTTCTATTTTATTGCCAAGTTCACTATGAAATTTCGTCGCTAAACATACCTCTAGTTGAAAAAAGAAATCGTGGACGGGTGCAAATTTAGAAGAAAAACTTAAATGGGTTGGTTCCTGTTCTACTCTCTGTTACCAAAATTTAGAATATGGTTGTGAACTCTGGGATATTGTAATACTAAAAGACTGGGTTGGGAAGAACAGAACATTGCATTAATTAACGTTGAGAGTTTTCTTCTCTCTATAGACATGTGCATGTTCCCTCAAATGTGGATACATTAGAAAAGGGACAGTGTTACTTGATTATGAAACTTAAGCAATGGCCCAAACCGAGAAGTTGCTAGTTGGTTCATTGGTCCCCAAACTCCCAATTGAAGACTTTAGGGACCTTTGTGTCTGTTTGTACTGGTTCTTGCGCATTTGGTGATTAACCCCACCAAGTGTACATGGTACCATTTGCCCATCACTACCAATCTTTATGATGCCCCGCATCATCGCATGACCAGCACCTGCGTTGGGGACAAGGCTTCAACCTTTTCTTTGCTGGCAAGTCTTAGTTTATTGTCTTCTTTCCCAGCTTTAAATGCACATCCAAGTAGCTTCATTAAACTATCATACTTGTTGAATTATCCCCCGAAGTTTGTGTGTTTGTTTCTGCGTGCTTATGTCTGTTATCGAATATAAAACTGTAGACTTTGCGATTTAATTTATGTTGCAGTACTCTGTTGGGAATTTCAAAGGAAAAAGCTTAATGCTTAGTCTATAAGAAGTCTGTTAAAGGTGGAAAATGTCATCCATACTAGGGGGTTAGGTTCCAATTTGGAAAACGCGGTGTGGGGACAAAGCATCAGATAAAGAGGCCGCCTTTTGCTGTACAAGGTTACAAATCACTCGAAACGTCTGCAAAATCCAAATGGGCCACCTACCGTGTTAACCTTCCCTTTTGTGCTAAGTCACCTCAATTAGTTCACAGGGCCAGATGGAGTTTTGGTCTTCACTTGATGATCTCAAAACGATAGCTCTTTCTGGGGATTAAACTTCATGAGGACAACCTCTAGACAGAAGTAAGATACTTGAAGAGTGTTTGGTAATAGCAGAAACTGCTCCATCCATCAGTGGATGTGAATTTTATGAATAAGCATATCCCCTTATTTTATGAAATGCACTAATTAAGGTTGTAACATCTGCATCGGGTTACTACTATTTCTGTTTGTATCCTAATAAGAATGCAGCCTCCACCATCATCCTGACCAACATCTTAGAAAGAAAAAAGTCAAATATATTTCGCAGTACCATGCGATACATTATAAAAAAGGTCTATGTCATACATGATTGTTCTTGATTGCCAGAAAAGGGGGGATTGCATACTGATCATCCAGTTAAGATATTCAATATGTCCCGCAGTATACTGTTCGTGTAATATGCTGATTTTGACACAATTAATTACATAAACTGTTTACATAATCTGTTATATATAACTTATAAATAATGAATCAGTTCCCTTCCCGTTCCCACCCCCCCCAAAACACAACACACACACACCAAAACCAAAGAAAAAGGGAAAAAACTCATGCACACACACGAGCATTTCTTTTTGAAAAAGAAGTTTTAGTAACAACTAATTGTGTATTGGTGTACTTGCTCTTTCTGCTCTATGTTGTGAGAGATCCTGCATAAAGTTCTGTTGGCAATGAAGCATTATGAATTGTGGCATTATATTTAGCTGCTGAAGGAATTATCACTTAGATAAACATACGTTGATCAGTTTATGTTTTGCCTTAACAAAACACAGACATCTAGTCTATGACTTAACGACGTGATAGAAGACTTAAAAGGTAGCTTCTGAACCAGGAGACGGTGAAGATACACTTGAGGTTTCCTAAGGAAATCAACGTCAGGGGGAGGAACTTTCTCATGTATGCTTTTGCTTCCAGAAACAAGGCATTCCCACTTCTTGGCACAAGTGTTTGTTCATTTTAGACTTGACACCCATTTTCTCCTCCTTCAAGTAGCTTTCCTAATCGTTATTTTTTATTGCAAAATAGATGGAAAGAATTTTCTTTTTATGCGACGCATATTGTTTGTGGTGTGTCTAGACAACTACAGAAGCAAGACAACCATTTTGAGATTCTTTGTGAAGTTTTCTACATCTTGCCTTGTTGTGTCAACATGAGTTTTCTTTTCAGTTCCATGAGACTAGCCCGTCTGTAATGGTCTTTCCTTTGTATGTGCTTCGTATGAAAATATTATCATTACATCTTGACCTACAATGCACGTTGATTTTATAAACCTGACTCCGGTTTGTCCAAGTTCTGATTTGATTTATGTTTTTCTCTCACAGATATCTGTGAATGCCAGAGAGGTTTCAGTGTTGATGCCTGGGGAAGATGTTCCTACTTTCATTGCCCACCCCGCTCCTGTGCCTTGCCCTCCAGAACGCGTACCGTGGCCTCCTCATCAGCGTAGCACGTGGGGAACCTCACCCCAGACTCAAACTTGAACACAAGCTCACGTTTACATTCCGAAGGAACAACATCACCTGTTCATATACAAATCAAATCAATTTCAGAATGACACCCCCAGTTGAGTGAAAAGACAGGCATGCAATATTTTTAGGCGCACGACAGTATCTGAAATATGAAGTGGCCTTTTTCACTCGGGTTCTTGAAATTTGTGTATATATACCAGTTAATGGTTATTTGCAAGCTCAATTTGGAACTTCAAGTGTCCTGAGGAATCAACATATATGTAGCATGCATATCCCCAATGTGTTCCATATATTTCAAGGTCGATCTTACAGCAGAGATGCTTATGGTTGGACCATATTTCATTACCTAATATTATAAGTTTATCCTTCGTTTATGTATGTTTCAGTATTAATAGGAAATGTAATTGGATACCATGCTTAATAACAGCTCGAACCAGTTTTTGCAAAAGGCTGTATTGGATTGTTGTTGAAATGCCACCAGTTGTGATCTATGTAGATACTTGAAGACTATGGTTACATGATGGATTAATGCAATTCTGATTGCTGAGTTCAGTACTCAAGTAGCCCAAAACTAACTTCTAGTTCAGTGCTCATCTATAACTAGTTGTCCCGAGACAGAAGTTTGATAGTTAAAGAGAGCAAGATGTAGATATTATCAGCGAAAACATCCTCATCTGTTGGATGTGGTTTGTGAATAAGCATATCCGTGTGGTTATCTTGTCAACTACTTCCTTCCCCCACGCCTGCAGTTTTTAGTAGAGTGTTGTCGTTGGCATCGTGGAATGATTTGAACGTCGTTTAAGCTGTATTATTTCACGCGCAACAAAGTGAGACAAAGGGCTGGTGGTATATCAGTTTCCCCATGGTTTTAAGATCTGTTGTCCTACAAAGTTTGCCATTAAAGAGACGTGAGTTGCAGTACAAACTGTCTCGAGTTGGATTTAGTTTCAAGAAGGCAAGTATGAAGTTCTAGAATTGATAAGATCAGTATTCTTGCATGAAAAACTGAAGAAAGATTAACAAACATCCCCTTAGATATATCAGTGTGACAACCTGACTGAAGAATTTCCTCCACAGTCCGGTTTCTTCTCTTCATGCACGATCTTCACGTAAGCAGCTCTTTGCAGTAGATTTCTCCATCCTTCGTGGTTGTTGTAAGCAGTTTATCCAAAATTCATCATGGAGGGTTCCTAGAATTATTGGCAGTGAGTAGTCCTCGGCAAACAGAATATATTATGGTTATGGATCAACAGTTTAGTCGTCCAGGATTCAACTTCAGGTCCATTTATGCTATTTGCATGAAACTTGGTCGGTATTTGCGAAGGCTAACAAACTCAAAATCAGTAATGTGTGAAGAGGCTCACAAGACGTATATATTAAAGTATCAGTCATTATTGTTTGACGTGAGATTTCTATCTCAACACTCTTTCCGGTGTGGTTAGACTTCTCTTGGAGTGGGTCAAACACGTTGATGAATTAAATTGGGTGGCGATGTATTTAATTTTGAATTATCTACTAGACTTGAATCAAACTACTCTGATTACCATGTGAAAGCGTCTAACCTTCTTTTCTTAGTTCGGGTTTGTGGTGGTGTTGTGGGGTTTGGTGGTTAGGAGGTGTTCTGACAGAGATGAAAGAAATATGAAAGAGTTGAAGGAAAATAAATAATAAAACAAAAACCCATAACTAATTTTTTTTTTTTTTGAAAAATAAAGCTTAAAGAGAGTTTGGTTTTCATTTTTTTGGAAATTAAAAATTAAAAACCACAAGGGTTTCGAACACATCCTTCGTATTCCCCCTTTAGTTCACGGTAAATTACTCCTTCCATATACGTACTATTGGTATCCTACTATAACCTTCTGGTAAATGATCCCTCCATTTCATAAAACTGGACTGTAGAAATAGATGATCTGACATATTTACCCCTTGAAATGATCAGATCTAAGATTCATTTTACCCATTCTCAAAAAAAATTAAGTATTGTGCGTAAATGTGACAAAACAGGTACCAAACATACGAAACACCGACAATTAGAGAGTGTCACAGAATTTTTAGCAAGTTCTACAAGTTTCTGATTAGTTGTGTGACTGTATTTGCTATTTATTACAGCTTGAATGGAGCTACCAGACCTAATTTACATTATTATTACTAGAATACTCACTGGACCTCAGCGGTGACTATGAGGATTGGACCCTATCGTTGGGCTATTTTCTGGACCGGTAGTGGGATTTGTGAATTGGACCCCCCCCCCCCCACTGGGCTATAAGAGCTGGTTCTAAAGGACCACTTGAAGTTGCTTCAGATGAGCTGTAATGATTTTTTATCTCCGACGATACTTTTTCGAGATAATATCGCTAAACTTTTTGAGTTTAGTCAATAACTGTATTATGTCGTAATAGCGCTTGTGCCCCTTGATCAAGTGGTGCTGATGGCATTAAATTTTTTTCTTGAAAAGACACAATTGTCCTCCTCTCTTCTCACCGTCTCATACTCTGATCACCAACACCGTCCTAGACCGCTCAAATACCACACCACCGTTAAACAAACCACCATCCCATCCTGTCCTACTTCATGCCCCCCCTCCCTCTCTCTATCTCTGCACCACTATTACAAGAAAACAACCATTACCATCATCGCACCATGCATGCTGCCATCACATAAAAACCACACATACACACACACCCCACCAAAATCACCATTGCCATTATTAGACCATACACACTGCCTCCACATGAAAACCACACGCGCACGCACACAGAGGCTGCATATATGCACACGCCGCTTTCTATTATCATCATGCCATCCTCACCTCTAGATTTGGGTCGATGACATGCCCATAGCCACCTCTTATTTTTAGAACTCACAACATTAGTTACTAGGTATAATCATTGAACTAATTAAGGTAGAAGAAGTAAATTGAGGTGGTCTGGGTTAGAGATGGCTTATTGGAACAATTTGTAAGTGAATTACTCTGCCTTTGAGTACGCTTCAGAATAGGTAAATTAACTGGTCTCGGTTGAATTTTTATTTTAATGGAATACCGTCATAGATTGGACCATCATGATTTTAGTTGTCTTGATGATTCTCGATCTGGTAATGACAGTCGTGAGTGGTGGGTGGAGGAAATAATGTGCAATTGGCGATTAGGTGATGGCAGGGGTGGTTGGTGGCATTGGGTCGTGCCGTTGTGGTGCCATTGTGGTTGGTTGTGGAGATTAGATATGCTATGGACTTATATGGCAGGGCCGAAAGGAGAGAGAGAGATGAAAAAAAAAGAGATACGTATTTATATGTATTTATATGTAGTTAAAGGTTTAATGACAGTATTGACATTTTCAAAGTACGTACGAAATAGTCACATCAATCAAAAGTTGTCAGTTAGGACCACATAACTCTAGCAACAGAGAAATCTCATGCAATTTGTTCTCATCCGGTCTGAGTGTTCTGTTTGTGAAAACTTTTAACTATAATTACTCATAAACTCAGCAAGTTTATAAACATCGTTTCCACTATTTTGGCATTCAATAGACATGTCAAATGCCTGTACCTTATGCACCAATACGTGAGCTAACTGTGTAACACTACGAAAGAACCGCTTAACAAAAGATGCCACAAACTAAGATGGTATTCAAAGAAACTGTGCTTTTCTTCTTGTTTTTCTATGTGATGGGGAGTGTATCTTTCAGCTCCAGCAAAATCTTTTCCCACTATTTTGAGCAACAGCAATTCCTCTTGTGACTGTAAGCTGGCATTGTCTGATTGTGACCTAATTGAGGATTCAACAACCATGAATCTGACCTCAGTCTTAAAGTCCTCAAAGAGCAAATATGGATCTTCGGAATCTTATGGGATAAGGACCCGTCTAGAATCTGATCCTAAGCAGCCGTTTTATTGAATCAAAAATAACTTCAAAAAACAGTTTTGATTGAATTCGAACGGAATCGGTAACTATTTTGTAAAAGTTGCCAAGTTTTTGGATGAGAACCGGAAAAAAGTGTGAGAAAGTGACCAACTACGGTACCAAAGAGAAAATTTTTGTTATTGTATGCAAGATTCTCTATATTTTTTAAACAAACTATATATTGCGGTTAATTGTCTTACTCTTTGTATGATCATATCCCCTCAAAATATCTATTTATTAGCAACAAATAAGTTTGAAAGAAGTGCAAAGAGTTAATACAAAAATGTGTATAAATAGCTCTGTATCTACTTTTCCTTCCTTTTTGGATGCATGAATTAAAGATTAGTGAGTCCTAAGATTCTTAATAGTCTTAAAAGGACATTCAATGTCTTTTTTATAAATTACATGAGTGTAATTTAGTATTTTAATTGATCAAACATGTGTTTTTAAAAGTGTTTAAAACTAGAAAATCGAAACCAAAAGTGGTGTATGGTTTTGAACACTTTTTCTGTTTTCGAGGGTGTGTTTTTTAATTTTTTTTTTTTTTTTTCAGACATTTAATAAAGTTGTTTACTTTTAGAACGCAACAAAATTGGAAAAAAAAATGGATAGGTGCATTTTCCTTTTTCCTTTGTTTGATACATGGTAGCTGCATTTTGCAAGATCATGCGTACGACTAGTGAGGGGTAGACCAACAAGTAATAGGAATAATTTAATACTAGTAAATATTGATGGTGTCAAATTATCATGCTGATCTTTTCAGATTATTTGATGTGATGCGATAATGTTAATCATACTAAGGCCCCGTTTGACAAAAAAAATTTCCCTCTTTCAGTTTTAAAAACTTTTGGTAACCATTTTTTTTTCAATTTAAAAAATCAGTTTTTAAACTGCAGAGTAAAAAAAAAACTCCAAAAACTGGTTTTTTTTTTCACTTTTGGTTTTTTTTTTTCGAGCCGGCAGCCACCTCAGGCGACCACCGGGAGACTGCCGGCCGCCGGCAGCCACCTCCGGCTGCCGACAACCACCTCCGGCCGCCGGCGATCGCCGGCGACCACCTCCGGCCGCCGGCAGCCACAGACTGAGCCATGGCCGCCGGCGACCACCGCCGGAGACTGCCGGCAGCCACCTACCGCCGGCGACCACCGCCGGAGACTGCCGGCAGCTACCTCCGGCCGCCGGCCACCACCGCCGGTGACTGCCGGCAGCCACACCACCACCACCGTCGACCACCGCTACGCCCCACCACCGCTCAAAATAAAAAGGGTTACCAAACACCAAAAAAAAAAACTTAAAAAAAAAGGGGTTATCAAACACCCACTTGTTTTTATAAAAAAAATAAAATTAAACTGCTCTTTAAAAACTGAAAATCCTAAACATCCAACGAGCTTCAAGAATCAGATCCTTAGCTCTATAGTCTATTCCATCCAATATTTTCTAAATACCACGAGGATGTTTAGTCGTAGTTCAAATGAAGTCCAAAGGTAGGAATTTGAGCCAAAGAACCATTGCTAGGGCAAACACACTTCTTGTTCGACCACAAGGCAGACAAAGTCACACACAAAGTCCAGAAGGGTCCATAAACAAGTCCTCTCATGACAGTTCTCTGTCAACTCACAGTTGGCGAATAATTCATTCGCATCAGATGTCACGCAGTTCACAGTTGGCAGGGTATAAATATGTACCTACCAGTTTTATGGGAGCAGCCACAACATCTCTCTCTCTCTATATATATATATATATATATGGGGGAGCATCCACAACAACTCTCTGCTCCCATAAAATATATATATAAGGAATTCATGAATGAAGTCTCTGAAAACGGCTATCATATGAGCTTCATTTTTCAGCAAAAAAAGAAAACAATAATAATATGAGCTTCATTTGTATTTTTAAAAGTTTAAGCGACGATTTCATATTTTGACTGTCGTTCTAGAAGAAAATGTTTAATTATGTTGTAAGAGAAATAAAGATTAATTAAATGAAAGTACAATCGTCTTCTGCAATATTAGATTCAGATTCTGCAAGTAAGTATCCATTGATTGAAAATCAGACTCTAAACTTGGAATAAATATTTTATGGTCCTAAGCTATCGGCGTCAACTAGCTTGGACTGTCGGATAAATCTTCATAGTATGCTTTAGAAAATTTTCATATATGAAACTCAGAAGTTCCTTGCTCAAAGACATGTACGTGTATTGTATTTTAGCGTCACCGGAGGAAATAAGATTAGTTATCGCAGCCATATCTTGAGGTAATCAATTAATTGATAAGCACTAGCTAAAGTATCTTGAGTGACTGCTATTATTGTTTGACAAGTCAAGGGGGGTCGATGGGATAAAAAAATAAGTTAAATAAGCTAAGAGGTTGATTTATAATCTATCTTATTGATCAAAGATATTCGACCTAAAATTTCCTAGATGGTTGGAATCACTGATTCCGAAAATCTAAACCTTTTTTACTAAACATGGATATTGTGCACTAACTTACAATTAGTCTAAACCATGTCATATCCAAAGCATGACTTAAGAAATTAACAACAGATTAGGCAAATTAAAGGCTCTGTCCAAAAATTAACCCTGCTTAATCTTTGACTAAATGTAATTTACAGGATGACACATAGAGAGAGCATGACCACAATGTTGCCCAAAATTACACTGCCAACCATTTATTGGACTAAAGAAAAATGAAACATTCCAAGGACACAAGTGGATTTTCAAGTGACTCACTTGCTGTCGGTGGCGGCCACTTCGCACCCCCCACTTCCCGGGTGTTGTCAACCCTGACCGACCCAACCCGACCCGGAGACTTGCCGGTTCTCCGGGCCGACGGGCTCCGACCCAGCCCGTTCCTAGCCCCTCCGCCGTCCGTCCTACCTGCCGGGGACGCCGACCGTTGACCGGAACCATCCCCCACGAGCACAGACCCTCGCCTTTCTCTCCCAGGCACGGGTTTGACCCTACCCGGAGACTTGCCGGCGACCCGCTCCCTCTTCTCCTCGGCGGGAAACGGCCGGCTTTTGAACTTGGACGGAGATCTGTTCACCCTTTGACGCACCTCGCCGTCGTCGGCGGTCGAAACGCTCTCACTCATCGTGCTGCAGATCTCGGAAGCCTCGGAGATCTCTCCGGCATTGACGGCCGGCCTGTATTTGACGTCGGGGTCGACTTCATAGTATTCTTCTTGGACTCTCTGAAGGGCTAATGAGGGTGCTTTGGCCTTCTTGGCTTCGTGTTTGATGTACGGGAGGGCTGGTTTCGAAGTGGGTGTCTCGGACAGGACTTCCTTGACTGTTTCTTCTTCCCACAATGGGTGTTGCGGCGGCGGTGGCGGTGCAGGCTGCGGGGGCTCCCTTGACTTGGCGAAGGAAGAATGGCGGCGGAGGTGGCGGTGAGGAGATGAAGCACAGCAACCCATCTGGGTGGTACGAAGGAAACTTAACTAACGGTGGTTTGTGTTCTGACTTTGCATTGTTGGGTTGTGCGGGGTGGTTGTTTACGGCGGTGGCACGGTGGATCGAGGGGGGTGGCGGGGAGAGTATGAGTGTGAAGGTGGTGATTGGAGGATGATGAATGAAAATGGGGGGCTCAGTGAAGTTTATTTATTGGGGAGGAGACCTGCCAACGGCTTGTTTATTACTGGCGATGCAAGTGACAAAACGGGAGGGAGAAATTATTGAAATCTCTCTTTACATTTGCTGCGCCACCAACCCCGCTATTCCCCCAGGCCCCCCTTATTTAGGTTGTCGCGATCTTCGTAATCATATATGATCGAAATGACATGTTAATACCTATTGATTTAACGATGACAAAATGTCGGATAATTATTTTTCATCACCGACAATTATTAGAACAGAACAAAGCGAGAGATCAGAAAAAGCTAGATGGCCATGGATTTCAGCATCCAACGTACAAGAATGACGAAAATAGCTAATGAAGTCTTCTATGATATACGATTTCACCCCTTTTACTCCAAATTGATGTACTAAAACCCTCCAGAGTAAGCAAAATATTTCTAAATGTTTAGACTGTTTTGAGTTTACTTGCTGGTTAATTCATTAAATGCCAGACTGAGTGCATAATGGAATTATTAATCTGGTTTAGTAGGACTTTAGTCCCTCAAACTATTCTTGCATTTTAAAAATAGTCCTTGCGCTGCGCTCCTTTTTATTATTTTTTATTATTTAAGTCCTTGAACTATCCATTTTTGTTGTTTTTACCCCTCCATGACGTTATCTGTTAAAGGGCTAGTGGTAATTTTGTCCATAAGATTATTCTCCTTCTTTCTCCCATTTTGTTAACCAAAATCTGCTCTTTTTTTACTATTTAAGTCCTTGAACTATCCTTTTTTGTTGTTTTTATCCCTCCATGACGTTATCTGTTAAAGTGCTAGTGGTAATTTTGTCCATAAGATTATTCTCCTTCTTTCTCCCATAAGATTATCTGTTTGCCTCAACTCTAACTGTCCGGCAATCGCCCCATCCACTACCGGTATTAATCGCCACCCTTAAGCCATCGCCATCATCACCTTGCCTTACAATTGCAAGATCTGCTCCCATCCTTCAAACCCCCTTATTAGCGCTGCCACCATACTTCAAAGCTCCTCTTCCCCGGGTCGGCGCCACCATACTCAGCAACACCTCAACCACCACCTAACTACCGTTACTCCTTACTGTCGCCAATTGTTGTATCCACAATTACTCTCCGCAGCCATCAACACCCTCAAGCCACCACTATCACCACCTTACCCCATATAGTTGCCGTATCTGCTACCCAAATCTCTACGTCGTCGCCACCACATGTCTCCATCGCTAAACGCCCTAGATCTGCCATATTGTCTTTGTATCACTTCTTTTTTTGTGCAAAACAAAGAGAAGTGCAAAATAAAATGGAGGGCTAGATCTATGACGAGCGAGGGGGAATGGATTAGGATGGTGGGGGGAAGACATGAGACGTCGTTTGCGGCCCAAACCGCAACGAGAAATGCTATTCATACAGTTGTGGATCAGGGTAGATATTTGACCAAATAGGATCGTCCAGTTCTTATAGAAACTATCCTTAATGTTAAAGTTATTACTATTACTCGTAGTGTAAATGTAGCCACCCTACTTGTCCCTAAGAGTGAGCCATAGCCATTTCCTCCTGCATTCCCACTTGTATGTATGCCTATTTAAGGCACCTTGTATCATTCACACAACACACAAAACTCAATACATTGTAGTCCTTTGGGTTTTTCGATTCTTGTCTTTCATTCTATATTTATACACGACGACACTAACATGAGTATTCTACATACCACCACAAATCCTAACAACTAAAATATCCTTAGAGGAGGATAAGGCTAAGCGGAACAAAAAAGGCTTTCTATGAGATGGGAAATAAAAACTATTAGCCCTACACGAGATTTGTGAATAAGTGATTGTCTAATAATGAGTAAGGAATACTCATCTTTCTGCTAAATAGGATGTATTGAACTCATAATAAAGGAAAATGAAAAGGGGAGCATTTTTAATGACAAAACTATCCCTATTATTTCATGAAAAGGGTAACAAAGGGATTATTTTATAGCTGGAGCAAAGTACAAGAACTATTGTAGTCAAAACAGGAGTACAGGGGCCATTTAAGGACTCAGGGAAAGTTTAACAGACTCAAGTCCTAATAATTTTGAAAACTAAGTGGAAATGCATTTCATTTGTTCAGCATAGGTTTTAAGTTAAAACTAATGATACCGTTTTTTATTCATGGCTTATGTACTATTGCTTTGAAATTGAAATGGTATTAGTACCCGTACATATCGTGTTTTGGATCGGAGCAAACCGATAGCATCACTGTTACGGTACTTATAACTATGACATAGATGGTTATTTTAGTACCTAAAACCCTTTTAGCGGGACGACAATGTTAACAAAATAATGTTTCTATATGCTTTTGACTTAGTTGCTTCAGTGTTGTCATTGAGTAACATCATAGCAAAGCATACGCTATAAATTAGTTCAAAAGCAAAATGAAAATATCGATTACACAACATTCTGCATTACGACGCTCAAAATTAGCAGCATTTTACTCTCTCAGAGCTCACAAAGCGACATGCAAAGGTCGTCGAATACCACCTCTAAGTCATCTTGCAACCATAGCCTCCATGTCAAAATTCTTTTCCCATATTCTCCGCTTTTTTTATCATTTGTGTGCGTCGGGTTTGTGGGGCCAAAATTCATACAGGTTAGTATATTACTAGAACATGATTACATGAGATATATAAATTTTCTTTCTAAACTCGTAAATCACAAGCCCGGCCCTAACTTGGATGATAAATCGACCCCCCTTCTGAACAAATAAAAAGAGTACGTGCTCGTGTGGTTAGCTTCCATTACATCTCTTCCAGTGTGCTGTCAATGAGTTTGGACAATTTGGTTGAGATAATAACTTCAGTTCCCAAAGCTTTATTATTTCCATTCCTTGTTGTGAGGTCAAACTGCTAGCGGCTTAAACCACTTGACTACCCTAATAACAAGCTCATGGATTACATTTAGCTTAGATCTTAAGAAGATCTGAGAGTCCAAATCCATTGCATTGCCGGGATCCATGTTGTATATTTGAAAGAGGTTGACCTACTTGCTTACCTGCTTCTCAATGTGCTGCCTTGCTTCAAACTATTTCTCCTCCTAATCCTAATGGAGTATATCCTAATGGAAGGTTTACAAGTATCAAGTCTGCATGGGATGCTACCTGTACTACTAAACCTAATGTTGTTTGGTGGAAACTGATTTGGTTCCCATAGCATATACCAAAATGTGCAGTGAATTATGTGGATGATATGTCATAGCAATTTGAAAAGGTGGCACTTGATCTTAGATGACAGCTGCCCTCTCTGTGGACAAAGCCAGGAAACTACTCCTCATTTATTAATTGAATGTACCTTTACTAAATCCTAAGTCACTTTGGTCTTTGGTGTGTCAAAAATTGCAAGTGCAATGGTCTCTACAATCTTGGATTCAACTCTTTAAGCATGCTTGTAGTAAGTTGAGAGGCAAGAGTTGTAATGCTAAGTTATGTAAACTAGGTTATATTGTCAGGATTTACTGGACGTGGTTAGAAAGAAATGGAAGTGCATTTTAGAATGGCCAAAGAACCTTGGATACTGTGCTGATTGCTGTGGAGCATTTGATCTAGTAAATCAAACCTGCCTAGTTGTGACAGCAGACAGCCTCCAGGCTGAATTGCATGGGATAATGAAGGCGCTCCAACTAATCCAGGATAAGCAAACTGACTCCCTCACCGCGGAACAACTCATGTCTCATCCCCTAATATTTCCATCTTCTCGGTAACCTAATCATGGATCGTCGCTTTTTGCTCGTAACGACAAATTCGACCATCTCACACATATTACGTGAAGGCAACAAATGTGCAGATTGCCTTGCCACCACGAGTGCGAATCAGAACGGGACTTTTTTTTTTTTTATCACGACCAATACCCCGAGGAATTACTAACGCTCCTTGAAGCAGACGTTATCAGGACCGCTTATAGCTAGTTTTGTTGTCTCTCATTTCCATTTTTAACCCTTTTTTTTTTGGATCAAGTATCGAGTGCTAAGTTGAGAAAATATATAAAATTTCCCATATTATGTCAGCTACGAAATATCACAGGTAGAATTTTGCTGTAATATTTTTGTTAAGATTCAGCTTACTACTTGTAATTAAAATCTTTGGAGAGGTTGTCAGTACCTCTGTTAGCTTGTCAACATATTATGCCTAAAATGAAATATGGACTACCCCACCATCCAAAAAATATAAAGAGGGATCCTCGTTAAAGTTTGATATTTAATCCAAAAATATGCTCGTAAGAAAGATAAGTTACCACATATAAGAAGTAAATTCACAACTTATTCCCTGCACATGAGAAGTACAACTTATTAATCTCTAGTGACGGTAGAAATAAAAAGGTGACGTCAATGGTAACAAATTATTGGCGTGTTTATTGACATTTAGAGACAAATTATTGGCGTGTTTATTGACATTTAGAGACAAATCATGTGTCATTGGGTAGGGTGGGATAAAATTGGAAGAAATAGGCAAAAAAAACGTCTTTAAGATAGTTATTTTTAAAATATTGTCAAATTCAAGAGGAAAGTATCAATTTATCAAGGTAGCCAGTACAGCGGGTAGTGAGCCTTTCAGCTTTAAAATCTGCGCTGAATTGGGTTGGATGAACCTTGACCAGACGAGGATTTAAGAACACAAACCAATCCATTAAAAGCAATTATCACTGCCTAAAAAAATCTCTCTCTCCTTCAATTAGAAATCTTTCTTCTGAACTTATTGTTCCAAACCTATTCTGGTTGCACCCAAGGACCCTCTAGGGATCCCACTTCGTGCGAACACGTCGACACATTCAACGGTCTTTGTCTTCAACGCATCAAACCGGTGAGCGCCTGTGCGCCCAAGACACGTGTTTTTCTCGCTTCTCGCGCTTCGTGCGCGACTTAGGCATAATTTATTTCGTGTTAGCGTGACTCACGACAGCGCGATCGTCACGCCGAGACCACCAGAACACCTTTTTTATAAAAAATGTCGACCGAAGGCGCAACCGGAGCAACGGGGTCAAAGGGCAAAGGCCTTGGCCAAACCCATTGGGTCGGCCTCGGCCTCCCCCAAGGCCATGGGGTCGGCCTCGGCCTTCCTCAAGGCCATGGGGTCCTCGGCCTCCCTTGGGGGGTTGGCTTTGGCCTTCCCCCGTTCTTCACTTTTTGCGCTAAGTCTTTTTCGTACTTTTTTTGCTTTGTATGCTTCGTATGTGACTTTGGCACCTTGTTCGTCCCGTGGGTACGACTCACGGCAACACGCTCGTTGTAATGCAACTTCTAGATTCGTCATTGCCCATCAAAACACCTACCGTCGGCGCGCCCAAAGTTCACCAAAAGGGGGAGTGGCCTTGACCTCCCTTCATGGGAGTTGGCCACCCCCTAGGGTCGGCCTTGGGCTCCCCCAATTGTTGGCCTATGGCCTCTTCTTTCACGCGCACTTGTTTTCTCAAGTCCTTGCACCTCCACGATGTTTACGAACGTTCGTGCATCAACCTCGCGACGTCCGCCGTGCATCAACCTCGTGACGTCCATCGTCCGTTACCGCATGCCGCTCCCGTGATGCCCATCGCCCAAAGTCTCGCACTACCACCGAATGACCCGTCGCCGACGACTGCATACCGTCACTCCCAACTTTGTCATTTTTACATGTTGCATTCATTATCTTGTTTATGACAGGTACACTCAGCTCACATCCTGTCTTCTGGACACCCGACGAGCTCCCGTGTGCCGGCTCTGCGACATTCTTCATCGCGTCCGTGGGCCATCATCATGATACGTGCCCCGCCACCAAGTATATTCCCGCTGTGTTCGTCCCCTGTGCCCTTGCGCCATTCTCATGATGCGTGCCCCCGACACCAAGTATTGCTCCGCGACGTTCGTCGCCGCGCCCATGCGCCATTCTCATGACATGTGCCCCGGCACCAAGTATTGTCTCAACGACGTTATTCGCCGCGCCCATACGCCACCTCCATAACATGTGCCCCGACACCAAGTATAGCCCCATGACGTTCGTTGCCTGCGCCCTTGTGCCATTTTCATGATGCGTGCTCCCGGCACCAAGTATTGCTCCGCGATGTTCATCGCCGCGCCCATGCGCCATTCTCATGACATGTGTCGCGACACCAAGTATTGTCTCTGTGACGTTCGTCGCCGCGACCATGCACCACTTCCATAACATGTGCCCCGACACTAAGTATATTCCCGCAACGTTCGTCGCCTGCGCCCGTGCGCCATTGTCATGATGCGTGCCCTTGGCACTAAGTATTGTTCCGCGACGTTTGTCGGTGCGCCCTTGCGCCATTCTCATGATTCCTGTCCCCTGCACCAAGTATTGCTCCCTGACGTTCGTCGCCGTGCCCATGCGCCACTTCTATGACATGTGACCACGGCACCAGGTATTGTCTCTGCGACGTTCGTCGCTGCGCCCTTGCGCCATTCTCATGATACGTGCCCCCGGCACCAAGTATTGCTCCGTGATGTTCGTCGCCGGGCCCGTGCGCCATTCTCATGATACGTGCCCCCGGCACCAAGTATTGCTTCCTGACGTTCGTTGCCACGCCCATGCGCCATTCTCATGATATGTGCCCCAGGGCTTCCTGTCACACTACAGTGCCCTCGGCACCATACGCACTCTGTCTTGCCCATGCGCCGCACCACTAACATAGACGTGCCCCCGGCACCTTACTCACTCTGTCGCGCCCATGCGCCGCGCTGCTGATATAGCCCTGCCCTGAGGCTCTCTGTCACGATGTCGTGCCCCCGAGCACCATACACACTTCACCGCGCCTGTGCGCCATCTTCATGACACATGCCCCCGGCACCTTACTCACTCTGCCGCGCCCCATGCGCCGCGCCACTAACACAGTCATGCCCCTTGGCTTTCTGTCACACTACCATGCTTCTTGCATCAGTCCATCCTTTCACCACACCATGCGCACCTTGCCTTGGTCGTGGAACATGTTTCGACCCACTCTCCAGAGTGTGCAACATCCTGGGGGGATAGGCGACTCTTCCGAGACACTATCTCTGCCAGGGAGCTTTCAACTCCCCTTCCGCCAGGTAGACGGCTCCTCCGGGATGCTACCTTGACGCGCTTTGAGTGCTCCGGCACAAGGACTCACCGCGGGGATAGGCGACTCCTCCGGGACACTATCTCAGCCAGGGATCTCTTCAACTCCTTTTCCGCCAAGTAGACGGCTCCTCTGGGATGCTACCTCGGCCTACGGAATAGGCGACTCCTCCGGGACACTATCTCCGTCAGGGAGCTCTTCAACTCCCCTTCCGCCAGGTAGATGGCTCATTCGGAATTCTACCTGGCCCATCGGGTAGATGGCTCCTCTAGGATGCTACCTTGACGTGCTCCGCCAGGGTGTCTTCGTGACTGGCCTACGTGCTCCGGCACTGGGGCTTGCGTCGATACCCCTATGGACTATGACCCCCGGGTCACTTCGAGACCGGAGAAGGTCTTCGGAAGGCATCACGCCTAGTCCGCCTGGCAGTTGGGCTTCGGGTCTTTCCCACCACTGCCAGGCCTGTGGGACTTTGCAAGGGCTTGGATTGAAACTTAGATCAAGGGGTTCTCTGGCCACACCGACGCTGTGGGAGCCAGTTTTTCCAGACAACAGAGCAACGCTGTGCAGGGCAGGCCGGGTGAATATGCGATTCGACAGTCCGTGGAGCACCTGCAGCTGTGGACCCCTCGGTGATGTGTCACTCCAGGGAACCACCACGTGTCGCGTAATGATATCATCATCTCAACCTGTATAAATTGAGGTCTTGAGAATTCATTTGGAAGGCTTGGACATTTTCAGAACACTTTCACTTTCTCACTCTAGAATCCTAGAGAGAGAAACATACATGACCTTAACTCTGGACATAAGCATCGGACTGTGACTGTCGTCGTGTATTCACCCTGCGCCATTGCCCTCGCAGCACTGCCACCCTCAGGCTCTGTCTGAGAAGCCCTTGATTTCTGCCCTTGCTCCGCCCTTGCTGTGTCCCACACAGTGCACTTGGCATCTGATTCGGATTGCATTCCTTGTGGTACTTCCACGTCGACTGCGAACCCACTTTCCTCGGCATCACTTATAAACCAACCTATGGTGCTTTTTAAGAACGTCCATTCATGAGCCTCGGTGTCAAACATTCCCGAGTCGCATGCCCTACTCGAACAATAGTACCCGTGGTTGCATATTGTAATTGGACATTTTGAAAATAGGAGATGATATCTACGGTTCCTAATATGCTAATCCACTCTTTTATCCGTCTCAAGTTTTCTGCACTACTCAAATAGTAGTACCATTTATCGTATAAAACAGGACTGCAGTTGGACATTTTGAATATGACAGACTCGATATTGACCTTCTAGTATGTTAATTCACTATTTAGTTTGTTCCAAGTCTCCTGCGTACTCAAACAATGGCACCTTTTGTTGTATAGGACATATTTTAAAAATGTGGAGTTTTCTTTTCACCTTGTAATACGCTAATTTATTCTCATTTTTGTCACCGCTAATTTATTCTCATTTTTGTCACTAAAAGATCCGACACTTGTTATTAAAATATATTTTTAACGATAAAAGAGGATAAATTCAATTTCGAAATTTTGATAGTCCATGTCTCATCATGAACTTTTAACATGCATGCCTACAGAACAACCTTGGGGAAGAAGAGAAATACATTGCAATGAACCCCAAAGGCTGAAATCAAGGTGCAAGAAGAAACATTACACTCAAGCTTACTTACAAGAGCCATAAACCATCAAAAACATAGGAAAATCGATCTTATGGTGTCACCGACATTTTGCAAACCACAAAGGGTCCACGTTTGATGAATACATTATATGATGTTGGGTGAGAAATTAACAAGAAATAAGCAGCTTCTTGAGTACCAAAACAAGTATATCACCTTAAAGAACTAAAAGCTTCTTAAGGAAGGCCCTTATTGCACTAGCACGAGAATTCCTCTTTTTTGAACTAACACAATTCGTTGGACGTGGGTCGCCTCACTCTGACCCTTCTTAGTATGGAAGATAATTCTATCATATACTCCGGACTACATTTCATCTCGGGTATGGCCTATCTCAACTCCACTTAGTGATTTTATGTAAGATTTATCCGTATTAATTGTCATGTTGCAACTACATGACCAGTCGGTCTGTTCGGATATCGTTTTATTGAATTACTTTTCTAGTATGTTTTTCTTACGTTTAAAGGAATTGAGAATGCTATGCTCAAACGTTGCGCAGCTGAAATTCTCTTCAAGTACATATTTTTGGGTAAATCCACCTGTTAAGGCTTCATGTTTGAGATCCAGCCTCCATCTACATTTGAGATTACTCGCATCTTTTGGGCAGAACATTTGGGATTACTTGTTGCAACAGTTGTCTTTTGATTGCAGTAATCCGGCTGTATCACACTTAATTATGGTAATCCCAGAAGATTGCTATCATTAGGGGAGTGCACAGTTGGGTAATGAAGATAAAGACAGTCCAACCATTTTATTCCATTTCCATTTTTTATTTCCATCTTTTCCCACCTGGACTAGTGTCTTTTGAGATTTCGGACGTAACCCTGGTAGCAAGAATAGTTTATAATATTAATTATCACTAAAAAAGTTAACGGCATTTTGGCAGACATCTTTGGAGAGAATTTTGAACAGCACTTATTTAATGTTACTAATTATAAGTCACTAAGTATGTTTAGCGATCATCACTTGTGCAATATGGAGGGAGGAATTATAGGCTCTTTTTACAACCTAAATTGCAGCCAGGATTTTTCCTGTCATGTGTTAAAAAGGCTAAAATGTGGCTCTTCAAATGAGGATGTGTAGTCTCCAAATCACATTTCTTGATTTTATTTAAAAGACAACTCCAATGAAGCCGCTAAATGCGTTTTGTCCTTTAAATTTAGTTGCAAGTTTGCAAAATCAGAACATGATTGCATCATTATTTGTTGTAAGTCAATTTCTTAACCATCGCGTTCTTCCATGCCTTGAATTGCTGACGTGACAATGAAAAATAGTTGCGAACTTAGGATGCGTACAATTAATCAGAAATAAAATCGGTCTATTTTCGGCATCATATTCATAGTTAGCGTATTCATCATAGTAAGTAGTTTCAGCTCCGTATCAAGGTCATGATCGATATCGTCACTAATATCAATATCGTCAATAGCATTAATATCGTCACTTGATTATTTTATGAAAGAATTTTTTGACCTATCAAAAGTGAAATTTGTGTTTATGAAAACTATCGGAGATGAAAAAGAAGACCCAAAAGCTATGCAATTACTTTAACATTTCGGGATCAAGTGACTACAATGTCACGATCATTTGCATGAACTCCACAAGTGCGCTGCTAACGCAGAACATCTAATTTCTCTAATTAGGCCAATGAAGTGACTGACAGTGAAATTGGAAAACTGCAAAAGTTTTCAAAGATTACATATTATTTGCCTCTTTAGACAAAGAAAGAATACTGTGGGTCATAGAATATAGAAAAAGCAAAAACCCCAGAACATATCCGGATGTTTATGTAATATAAGCCCAACCCAGATCTTCGCCCATTAAGTCACTCAAACGGTCTGCTCATATTCTCTGTTCAAACAAAAATTCTTCCTGTGAAAATTAAAGTATTTAATTATTTGTTAGTCCAGAGTATTTAATACGCAATCCTTTTCAAAAAGATATGTACAACCTTAATTATTGTCACTTTCCTAAGTGAGAGCATGAACCCAACTTTTTATGTCTCAATTTCTGCATTCTGCGGCTTTGCCATTTGCATCTCTCTCTCTCTCTCTCTCTGTCTCTCAGAGGTTAGGGCTCTCAGTTCAGTCTTTCTTTATCCTTTACATGGTTAAATTTTATGCATGCAATCTTTAAATGCATATACTGTTTCTTCTTCTTCTTCTTCTGTGAGTTGATAAAGTGATTTTTTTTCCCTTTTGGACTTACTAGTAACTGGGCTGCTGATTGATTTAATTTTGCTGCACTAACATTTTACTCAAAAAGTAGGTTTTTGTGTTGATTCTGGTAAGGGCTGTATACTTATGTTGGCTGCATCAGCTTTTGAAATTGCTGGGTGTTCTTGTATGTTTTACTTTTCTTCTCAATTCGCGGGATATAGATTTCTTTAGGATGTTTGTTGCAACTTTGTAAGCCCATGAGGGATCAAATTTTCTAGCAGGTTTTGTAAGAGAAGTTCCATGTTTAGTTAATTCTGTTAAGGGCTTTTAAAGTTTTTTTTTTTGTTTCGACTTTCTAAGCCCATGAAAACTTATGCGGAAGTTAAATATTTAAGGATATTCTTGTAGGTTATGTAAGAAAAAAATCCATCTTTTTGTTGATTACTTGATTCTATTAAGACTTTTGTAAAGTTTTGGCTCTTTCAATTTGCAAGCCCGTGGAAATTTATGTATTTCAATTTGTAAGCCCGTGGAAATGTATGTAGACTTCGGATTTTTGTGGATATTCGTCAAGTTTTTTCGTCCGAAATGTTCAACCTCTCTTTTTTTTTAATCCGGTGGGGATTATATAGTTTTTCTTATTGCAACTGAAGAGCCCATAATTGTTTTTCTTTTTAGACGTTGGATTTTGTGGGGATTTTTATATTGCACTCAGCTTAGGTAGAAATTAATTTTTTTTAAAGATCTTCTTGTAGGTTCTTGTGAGAAAAGTTACTCAGAGTCAGAATAGAAGGAAACATTCGGAAAAAGGAAAGAAAGCTAAGTCCTCTGTGGCCATAAATGATGCTGCGGTGCCTAAATTGGCAAATTTATGCGGAAATTCTATTGTGCTTGATGGTGATTCTGGAAGCACCTCCTTGCTGGGGAATCACCGACCCTCGTGATGGTAAAACAGGGCTCACTCAAATTCTTTTTGAACTCTGGTATCTGTGTCTATATGATAGTTACAACTAGTTTTTTTTTTGATTGACGTAAGATGATTTGTGTCTATATCTCGTACTTTTACTTAATCTAGTTCTGGAGTGGTTGTTCCCCTGTGAATACCAAAATTAGTACTGTTCATGAAGCTTAATGATAGTTTTCATAGTGTCTAATGGCTTTGCTTTACTTCAGTGATCGCAATAAATGGTTTATATGGTACCCTGGGCTTCCCACCTCTTTCTGGATGGGTTCCTGCTGGAGGAGATCCATGTGGTGAAGGCTGGCAAGGTGTATTGTGTGTGAACGCCAACATAACGGGACTGTAAGCTTACTCTTTCTAGATTTGACGCCCACTCGAAACTTTTTTCTTCAAAATTAAAGTTCTTGGGTCAACAGAGTTCTAAATGGCACGCGTTTGGGGGGCTCACTGGTCGAGGATTTGGGACTATTTTCTTCTATTATACAAATGTAAGTGAGAATGTATCTCACTCTCTGTCATGCAACTTGACTTTACTCGTCTCATGAATTTTTTGTAGCATTTTTTCATATGGAAGCATTATGGTAATATAATTTTCTCCCGAAGCAGGGATCTGAGCAACAATCATATAGGAGGCAGCATTCCATTGAGTTTGCCAGTCACCATTCGGAGCTTGTATGTTGAAACTTTTTTCTTGTATCCATCTTCTTCTGAGCCAAACTGATTAGACTTGGCTTACTGCCAATACTACTTGGCTTGTTGTTATTGTGACTATTTCCTTATTCAAGCTGTATGGTCCTTTCTTTCTATTGTAGTTCTCTTGCATCTAACCGGCTTATTGGAAGCATCCCGGATAGTTTGTCCTCATTAGGTCAATTAACAGAATTGTAAGTTCTTTTGAATTTGTGCTCTTGAGCTGTTATTATCTTCGTAATCTGTTTCTTCATTTATATCTTACCTTTACTCTTTTCAGGTCATTGAACAACAACCAGTTAACAGGAGTCATACCAGATGCCTTTCAACAGTTTACTGGTTTAACTAGTCTGTATGTATTCCTTGTTATGCGTTTGTTTATGTTCACTTTAGCAAGATCGCCTGTCATTATCTATAACTATGTAGGGATTTGTCTGGTAACGCTTTGAATGGTCAACTGCCTGCCTCAATGGCGAACTTGTCATCTCTTACCACATTGTGAGTTGATATCTTGTTGTGCTTTTTCTTGTTGTGAATAAATCCCTGGTGGTTTGTTGGTGATGTACTTTTCAATTGCAGGTACTTGCAGGACAATCATTTGGTGGGGACGCTCGATGTCTTGCAAGATCTTCACCTTGACGATTTGTAAAATTCTCTTCCCTGAATTTCGATATGAAACTTCTATGAGATTTTATCTTTCTTGGAGTAAATGATTTTTATGTGGTTAAGATAGCAATTGTTTTAGATAGTTTAGGCAAATCTTATGTGACGATCGAATATTGTCCCTGTGTAGTAGGATGACTGTGAGTTGTATTTTTTTTTTTTTTTTTGAGGAAAATTAATGAATGCTTTCCCCTACTTAGAGTAGGCATATGGCGGAACAACGTGGAAGCTGTTTTTCCCCTTATTATCTTATTTTGTATATTCCTCTGGTATGTGACCTGTCATTTACCAAATAATTTTAGTGACTTCAAATTTTTGTTCTATAGGAACGTTGAGAATAACCTGTTTTCTGGGCCTATACCGCCGAAGTTGCAGCATGTTCGCATTTTCAGGTGAGGGCTAAGAAATAACCTTCTGTTATTCATTTGAAAGATGCTATTTTCTTGCATATGTTAAGGCATGGAATCTTCTTAACAGAGAATGTAGTCCTGGATTTGCTTACTGCAACATAATAGAGTTTCTCTCCTTAGTTACTTTGTTTTCGTTAGTGTTTGAAGCTCATTTCTACAACGGAATAATAAATCTAAGAAATGACCACAAACAAATCCTAAAAAGTTCTGCACACAGAAAAAGAAATTGAAAGTTTTGCTGGCTGATACATAAACCATCATACTGGTTCTGAAGCTTTTCTTTGCAAATTGAAATTAAAGGGAAAAAAGTGTGTCAACAATAATTTTCTGGACGTATCTTGATGATTGTGACTTTGCCTCTTGGCGTTTAATGTACAAACCGGGTGGGAGGAGTGTTGACCCTACCTTGCTCAATGGCCAAGGCTAATGAGGGCATGGTTCTTTATGTTACTTCTGATGCAAGGTTGGTTCTGGACATGATTTGGAATTTGTCACTTAAAATGGAGAAGCATGGCGATTCTTTGAGATGTGATACCTTTTTAGCCTTTAGAAAAGCGTTTTTCCGTTGTGTACTTATCTATTTTATATGGACTGAACATGAGTTGCAGGCTCTATATAGCTTTTTTTTCGGATTTTTAGGCAATTTTGCGAATTGCGTAGCTTTCAAATTTTATTGCTTGCTCCCTTTTTGGCTTCCATGAATACACCCGTTCTTACAAAACATATATTGTTATGATCAACCCTGGCCTGTCCCCCATTGGAAATATAGACATGATCTTACAACAATCTTTTTTCAAAGGAGTTTCAAGATTATTGCCCCCCACCCCCAAATTAAAAACCTTGCAAAACCTCCAAATTCACTTTTGAAATAAATCATATAAATGAACAAGAAAAGGATAAGAGTAGTGGTTCTTGCATCCAAAATGGTAGAATGGCTGTAGCTATTCTAGTGATTGCTTGACTATATTCCGTATGCTGTTCAGATTATACTAGCCTTACACTGCTTTATTTTTCATATCTTGCTCCTTTTTTGGCCATTTACATTTACAATGCAGACATGCTGGAAACCCCTTTAACACCAGTAGTATCCCATCACCACCGTCCTCACCCCGTTCACCATCTCCATCAGGGGCTCCACCTCCTGGACTAGCCCCCGGAAAAGAAGCAAATGGACCAGCTGCTCCAGATGCACCACATGGCAGGAGAGGCCGAGCATTTCTGGCAACTAAAAGGGTCATATGGATTGCAATTGCAGTGTTTCTAATTTTTGTTGTACTTGCCTTGGTATTTTCGCTTTTGATGTCACGGTGCTGCAAAGGGAGGCACGAAATAGGTGCATTTACTGCCCCCAAAGAGATCTCTAAGTATCACGAGCCATCTTTAAACCGGTATAATTACAACGAGAAAGGTAAGTTTTGTCCGTAGGACTTATTGTTTACCTGTTGTTTTCGTCTGCTTTTCGTTGGTTATGAATTTTTTTCCTTAAGTAGCACTTGATGATTAAAGACTTTTGAGTAGTCCCAAGCGAGACACTTGTGAGGGCACCGATTGGAGATGGAACAGATCATGGAAGAATTAACTCAATGTTAAAACCAGAAGCTAAACGGGACAGAGACTTTGAGACAACAACTGCAAAAACAAAGCATAACATGGATCACGGAATTGACATGAGGGATATGGACGCAAACATTCAGCCAGCACCACCTCAACTTTCCTCACTCCTCCCTGTTGAAAGAGTTACTGCAAAACCAACTGATCCCCCAACAACCACAAGGAGACATACTATTGAACGTGTGAACTCTGCAAGGTCCTTCACCATCGCATCTCTGCAACAATATACAAATAGCTTTTCTCAAGAAAATCTTGTCGGAGGAGGCATACTTGGAAAAGTTTATAGAGCTGAGCTTCCTAATGGAAAGGTAACATTCTTCTGATGTAGAAGCAGACCGAATTACTAGGACAAATATGGACAAATTTTGTATATTACACCGATGGATTAATAGTATACATCACTCTGTCATATACAACATATGTACCTTTTCTGGGCACTCAGGAAAACATCATACTTCCATGACCATCTCTCGATCTCTCACACGCGCACACCCCTCAGCATCATGTTGAGGGTGTTGTACTATTGCATCTGTGGGAATCCTTGCTCACTTTCATATAATTTTTTTTTTAGGTACTGGCTATCAAGAAGCTGGATTTTGCAGCTTCCAGGCAGCAGGGTGATAAAGATTTTCTTGAGGTGGTCTCTATTATCTCTAAACTTCAACATGCTAATATTGTTCCACTAGCGGGTTACTGTGCGGAGCATGGACAAAGGCTACTTGCATATGAGTATTGCAGAAATGGGACGCTTCATGAAGCACTACACGTAGAAGATGAGATCCATAATAAACTTTCATGGAATACTCGCACACAGTTGGCACTTCAGTCTGCAAGAGCCCTAGAGTAAGGAGACTATATTGTGTACCGATCATTTTAGGATTGAATCTTGTGCTCTATCTGATACATTCATACCATACTGGATTTCTTGTTTGGGCTGGCTTCAATTATTTTTCTTGTGTGCTTGCTTTTTTGCAAGTAGATCTTAAAGCTCTCTTCCTCAATCCATAATCATTTGGGACTGATTTTCCATGGTTGATATTTTGTGGCAAAGGTATTTGCATGAGGTATCTCAACCACCGATCGTGCACCATAACTTTAAGTCCGCGAATATTCTGCTTGATGATGAGCTCTCAGTACGCGTCGCAGATTGTGGTTTGGTTTCTTTGTTATCAACAAGCTACATTACTCAGGTAGTTTGTTCATTGACCCCTTGAATTTTGTAGATATTGATTGATGGAGAATAATTGGTTGAGACCTCATATTACGTAATTTCATCTATCCTGCTTATAATCTCAAGGCATAGGCTTCAGAGATTAATATCCTTTGTTGTTATGAAGTCTCAATCATTGTTATGATCATCAAAACGAGGTCTTTCGATTCTTACTTCATTTGGTCCTATCTTTATGGATAGTTAATTTCGCTTCACCATTGAACTTATTAGCCTCAAATTGTTATATTGTGTCAATGATGGCTGATATGGTGTGCATGCTAGAGTTCCATCCGAAGAGTTTCTGTGTCCTTTTGGAGGAGTGGTATATATCTGCGGATTGCTAAGAAACATGATTTGAAGTTTTGTTCTGAAGGGCTTTTTCACTTGACTGTAAAGCAGGATTTTTGAGATATATTCAATCATTTGGGTCATAATTTGATTGATTTTGAGGTTTTCGTGAAAGACTATAAAAGGGAAATTCACTTGTATTATCGTTTCGGTAGCCTAGAATAAGGAAATGATTCAAGACTTCTGTGTGGGAAACTCTAAACTAGCTAAGAAACTTTTTCTCTTCTCATAACCTGAGTATGTTTTGACGAAAATCCCCGAGTCCTCTTTTAAGGTCTATTACATGTCCTTACATTATTTTGCTGTTTTCTGTAAATTGATCTGCAATCGAGGCTTTTATTGTTGGAAAGACTGCTCTTAAAAACAATTGTAATTTCACCTAGAATTTATCAACCTCAACCGAGGAAGTATCATGAACAAGGGTAGAAAAAGTGTGAGTGGCAACAGGTTGCTTTTTCGATGGTATGTAAGAGCTCATGGAATCATAAGGGTGAGACAGAAGCTGTGGTTGTTTAGCTATGCTGTTGATTTCGTGTTTAGTTATGTATTAGTTGCTAATATCAGTGCGTTTTCAGCTCCAAGGCCTTGGTTATGGTGCCCCAGAACTTGAGTTGGGAAGTTATACTTATCAGAGTGATGTTTACAGCTTTGGGGTTGTTATGTTAGAACTCCTCACTGGGAGAAAAGCTTATGACAGGTCAGTGAGTAGTGACACTATTAAAAAGGATTTGGTTTTCATGATGGGAATATATATGTGGACAGCTGTTTTTTTTACCAGTCAAAGCATATTTTGCCGAATAAGCTCTTTACGGGTGGGAAACTGCATTTCATAGAAATCCTATTCTTCAGGTCCCGGCCTCGAGGGGAGCAGTTTCTGGTCAGATGGGCAATTCCTCAGCTTCACGATATAGATGCATTATCAAGGATGGTAGATCCTTCTTTAAATGGAGCATATCCACCAAAGTCTTTATCTCGTTTTGCTGATATAATCTCCCTTTGTGTTCAGGTGAGTCTTTCTTTTCCCTTCCCTTTGATCTATCCTAGTCTTAACTTCGTGTGTTGCATATGGGAGCAATAACCGGAGATATTTAGTGAAAAGCTCATCCTCGTATGCCTAATAGTAATAACAAAAGAGGTAATAACAGTATTTTTGAAAATAATAACAGATACGTTATGTCCACCTTTTTATATAATTTTTCTACCGTTTTTGGTCATTGAAAATGAACAGCACTAGTCAGCTTTTTAGCAACAAATGAAGAGGTGAAATAGCATATGAAGTGGTAGGAATAGTATCTTCCAAATAAAATTAAGAATGATAGTTATAACCCGTGTTGAGGTTTGTATTATTGAAGGCCACTAAGAAGGGAATAAAAGATATATGAAAAGATAGAAATAAAATGAAGGATAAGATTATTTATATATATTGCCTACTAGTGATGAAGTATATCTATGTACAATGGACACTCCTGGGGTTCTTGACGGTGACCCTACATTCTCCTGCTGCACGCAGGCTTAGTCCTACAGATAGCACGTACCATATTCTTAGTTTTCATTTTTTCCAAGCTCAGATTTTCGTTTTTGTTACCAGGTTTCAAATTTTGTTTTCAAAAACAGCAAACTCATACATGATTCACCAATTCCTTGGATATATGTGCTTGTATTATGGTTATTCACCCCACTCACTTTGGCAAATACGTCAAATTTATATTTTCAACAACATGGCGTATGAAAATGATACCCAAACAAGTGTATGCTTGTTTTCTTGTTTCCAGGAAAGGAATCTTCTTTGTAATTTAGAGAGCATAACAATGAATATGAGGAAAACGTTAATCAAAAGAAGTGTTAGTTTCTTATATCCGTAGTTGGGAAAAAGTCTCAATGACTACCAAAGAAGAACTTGAAAAAAGAAATTTTCTTTTTAATGTTTGCTCGGCTACTTCTTGGTCAAACAAGGCAATTGTACATGTGGCTGAATGAAACTTTCTACCCCACTCCTGGGTGAGTGGCTGAGTGTAACGACCCGGTTCATGATCCTATCAGGGGCCAATGCTTTCCTCAAAAGGGCTAGCCCAGTAGGTATATATGAGGTCATGGGTAGGGTCTTCCAAGGCCAATCACGAGTTATTCCAAATCCGATGGGGGATATGATATTCTCTCCTCCTTGTACCTTAGCGACCCCGTTAAGGCCCAATCTCAACCTTAGTCACATATAACTCATGATCTTCCTATCTAGCCAATGTTGGATATTACTAGTAGTCCAACCGGATCGGCCCGATTTTAGTCTGCCTTTTTGTCCCAATGTTCAAAAACCCGACTCCAACTTGAGATTTTCCGAGAGCTGGCTCTGATACCAACTATAATACCCAGAACCCCAAGGGCCCTATCGCGTCTCCAATCATCCGTTTGGACAACAAACCACAATCAAATGACCTAATAAAAAATTAAATATCCAACTGAAAGTCCAATTCTTACATATCCATGAGTATACAACTAGCTGCTAGACTAGCAATTTATATAGATACACTGAGCCTTGTGAGCATCCGCTAAACAACTTCATTGAGCAGCTAACTTATAATCCATCTCAACCTGTAGGGAGGAAGGGGGAGGGGAGGTGGGGTGATTGAGCTCAAAAAGCCCAACAAGGAGAAACACTATGAAATGTTGAAACAACAGTAGACGCTGAATAATCTTAAGGCTATCAATGATAGACTCGCAGTCAATGGATAGACACGGGTCAAACATCACACAGAAAACTATAACATGATCAATATTAATAACAATTGTAGCCTAAAAGCCAAATCCAGCTTAGCTTTGGGGTTCATAAATCAGTGACTAGTCTAAGCACAACAAAAATCATGTCAACAGACAATAAAGTTCGTCTCGGAGTACAAACAAGTACGACGGTACAAAGCAATCAACAATCAACAATGCAATTGTTCAAAAAGTGGACAACAAGACGAATGAAATTTTACCTTACCTCAAATTGTGCACACACAATCACAATCTATTAACTTTGATCCTGGATTCAACTTGATCACGTATTTGTAAATATCAACAAGACAACTCATCTAATCATAACATTTTTCATGATACCTAATATTTTCAACCGGACCTAGATATAAGAACCCACTTTGATTTTGATTTCTTAGAAACTAATATGGTTATTGCTAAAAGCATCTAGCTTCAATTTCAAGCATCTCATAAGAATTATAGCAGTAAACCTCCAAAGTTGTTGGTAAAAACACTGTTTTGCATTTCACAAATAGGCATCTGTGAATGTACAAGAAGCATATTGCTCTCAGCTGCAGTAAAATTTTCCTAAATTAATTAGGAGAGTACCATTACTTATCGTAACTCAAAAGTTCCTTTAGAAAAAGCCCTTGTTCTTTTCTTTTTTACCCTTTTAGATTTTCAGCATTTGAGGCAGCAAACTTGGTTATCATAGAGAGTAAACACAATAGAATGTAGTTTATGATGGTGGTAAGCTTTAAAATTTTAAAATAAACTTTCAAGAATACAAATATTACAAGATCGGAATTTCCATAAAAAGTTGAACAGTTGTCTTAACAACTTTTGTTTCTTCCTTTTGCTCCTAACCCTAGCCTCTTCTTCTCTCTTTGTGCTTGTGTTTGTTGCAACAACCCTACCTCCCTCAGAAGACTTTCTTCCTATACTGTGTATTATACAATTTCTGTAAGATACTTCCTTCGTTTTATATACATTGGCTGTCAACTAGTAAGAGAAAATTATAGTAAACCCAAACTGAGCATCCACTTAAAGCCAACTGAACATTTCTTTGATAATATACCACGAGCCCAATCCATTACTTTGTCATTAAAGGCATATTGTTTGGTTTGGGGTTTTATGGCAGGGGATGTGCATTTCTACTTAATTCATGAATGCTCTAACTATATATCTTACTTCTTGTAGTCGGAGCCAGAATTCCGGCCACCAATGTCTGAAATTGTTGAAAACCTCGTATACATGATTCAGAGAGATTGCTGATCTGAGCAGTGCCGTTGATAGCTCAATGTAGTGTGCATGCAGTTGTTTGAAGTGCAGCCAGGCAGAATATGGTGCATCAAACAGCCACGTAGTGACATCTTTTGAACCATTTTGGCTCGTACTCGGGAGATTTCCAGATTGACCCATTAACAGAATCATTCGCTCATCTTTAATTTTACCCAGTTGGCATTTCATCTCTTTACAGGCTGGCTTCTTTCTGGGAATCAATTGGCCTTGTTCTTTGTGCTAATCAAATTGTTTAGTAATTTCTCCTAATTTATTCGATTCTAGTAGTTTATAAATGTCACCGCAAAGTGTAAAAGAAGCATGTCACTGTTGGAGAACACTGAAGCTTTCATATGTAAACAGCATTCATCTTGTAAGAACATGTACATTGACAATGAGAAGAAATGTAAATCTGTTCTGTACTTTGGTGAATGTACCAGGGTGTTAGTACCTTCCACAATTGATTGTCTGGTTACTTAGAAGGATTCTAATACTCTGACGAATGTCAGGTCACCAGAAGGCAGAAGCCTCCTTCTAAATGCCTTAATAGTCCTGACAAACTGTGTGTGGCATTTTGGGATTCTGTCTGGACATATGGCCCTTTAAATATCCTTCTGAATCCCCTTCTGGATATGGGTAATGATAGTGAAGGCAATAGAAAAAATTTTGGTTTCTATCCGGTGAAGGAATCTCCATCCTACTTTCGTGTAGCGACAATTAATACTTGTCAAATATTTTTAGTGGTTTTTTTTGTGACGTTAAAAAAATATCGCTAAGAATTGTCGCTGAAAATGTTAGAAAAAAAAATAACTATTAATTGTCATTATATATAGGGTTGGAAGGAGATTTCTAAAATTTGGTGACAGTCAAAATTTGTTCAAAGCAATACAGGACATCCACTCCATTCTAAATCGTCCCATCTTTGATTTAACCCATCCCGCTTTGTCTCACTCCATCTCATTTAGGAACAACCCGTTTCACTAGCTCGATTTTATGAGTCAACCCATTTAGATTTAGGTTTTTTTTTTTGTCTAAAGTACACATTTTTTGACTACAAACTTTTTTTGTTAATTCCAGTAGTAGCGATAGTTGGTGGAGGTGGCTTTGGGACTGCCACCGGCACTAATTGCCAATCAGTGGGACTGGCTGCAAAAAATTTTGGACAACAGTGGCGGAGGCACACAGCAGGTGGTGGACGGAGGCGACGAGTGGCTTGAAACTTGTGGCTTGTTTGTGTCTCTGTGAGATAGAGAGAAAATTAAAACATGTAGAATCCTGTTACTGTAATGAGTGGAATGTCAGGTCACCAGAAGCGATGTTTGAGTAATTTAAAGGAAAATAGAAGACAAGGATCGCCTTATATCTCCTCCCAAATTCTCTCAATTTTAATATATCTTTTTTTTTGAACACATATGGCTTTCTTAGAGTTATTGTTGCAAAGTTCCTCACTAAAGGCCTTTTTATGATAGACATGACAAGCAAGGCAACTAAAAGATGAAATAACTTGTGGCAACATCTTTAGCAACGAAATATTTCTTCTCAATGAAAGGAAAAAAATTTAAGAGTCACCTAAAAAAGTCACCACCCAAAATTTTCTTTTTGGGTTATGATATGTGAGCTCTGGAAGTGTCATTAAAGTGGTTATATACTCACGCTTGAGAGACTTTTAGCGAGAGAAGCGAAACTCAAAAGATTAATATCAATTTATTTCATTGTCAGTGACTAATGAATTTTAATTTTAAAGAGAAGTGTTTGTCACGAAAAGTTTTTTTGTGCGCTAAGCTACATTTATCGCATCCATTAACAAAACTTATGCAAGTAAACGGGGGTTGGGCAAAGACCGAATTTTCAAGGAGCTTCACATTTACAAAAATTATTTAGCGACTCTTATTCTATACAATTGTTACAACGGCCTATAAAATTCACCAATTAATAGAGAAGCAAGGGGCATATACGTAATTTGAATGTCTTCCTGCTTCATTCCTACCAAGTCTCAACTCTGCACTCTGAACCTTTTTCTCTGTCAGTTTACTCTGTACAACCCCCCCCCCCCCCCCCCCCCCCCCCTCCCCTTCTGCCCAAACTAGGGTTTCCATTTGGGACTCTTTTACCAGTTCCAATAAGACTATCATCTTCATTGCATTGAGATTTTTTTGGGTCCCCACAATTACCACCACTGACGCCTCAAAAAGCCCTCTTTCGTCGAATTATTACTGATGTCTCCCCAATCTTTATCACTGGTACCTCCAAAACCCTAATTCTTCTTCTTTATTTCACTTAAAGTCTTAATTTTTATCTTGATTATGAATTGTGGGTAGTTCCGTTCTTATTAATCTAGGATTTTTATTCAAAATAAATCAAGGAAGACTTTACGAGCACCTTTTAATAGCTTCCATTGCTAAAATCCCTTTCACCAAAGTATATGCGTAAAGTTTTTCGCGCAGTAAATTCTGAATACTCTTTCTCTGTGTGTGTGCGCGCTTGCTGGAAATTTGGTTTACGTTAGCCAGGTTTTCGGCTTCTGAGTTTTCAACCATACAATCAATCTCTCGTCCATGTAATTGCTTTTGGGTCTCTAGAAGCACCATAAGAGGCGTCTCAAGAAGCCCTTTTCATTGAATGAGTTCTGGGTCTGCACAATCTTGATCACTGGTACTTCCAAAACCCCAATCCTTCATCTTTTTTTCTCTTAGGTTTCAATTTTTATTTTTCCAATTTGATTATGTCTCTTTGTTATGAATTGTGGGTGATTCCCTTCTTGTTTTAATAGCTTCCATTGCTAAAAGCCTTTTAACCGAGATGTACGCTACAATTACATACGCCGGCTTTAAATGTTGACCCAGTATAGGAAAAAAAAGATACGATTCTTCTTTCGGTAAGTTCTGGTCCTGTGTCCAAACACTGCCTTTTGTTGTTTCTTTGTGTGTGTGTGTGTGAGAGTAGTGTTGTGTGTGTGTTTGTGGGCACACGCACGCTGGAAAAAATTGTTCACCCTGCCAGGTTATTGCTTTCTGATTTGCATTTGCCAGGTTTCTGCTTTGTCATTGCTTGAGATGTTGTCTGTATGTGTGTAGAAGTGTATGTGTGTTTGTGCATGCACTTGCTGGAAACTTTGTGACATTCGTCAGGTTTCTGATTGCTTACCTTGCTTGGTGTGTGTGTGCGTGCGTGTGCATGTGCGCATGCTTGCAGTTGCTGGAAACTTTGTTCTTATTTGCCGGGTTCTTTTGTCTTACCATGTTTGTGTGTGGGGATGTGTTTCTGTTTTCGTGATTGTCTTGCGGGAAAATAGCTTCAGATTTGGCAGTTTTTTGCTCTCTAAGTTCTTACGTTGTTATCAATTATTTTTTCATGCTGTTGACTCATGGTTTTTGAAATTTTTATTTGCAGGTTGGTCTTGGCACATGAGGCTACATTAGCATTAGACTTTTTAGATGTTGTGTATTTAGGATGGAAAATCCACCATCAAACTCTGGCACCCGTGAAGATAATAGTGGGATTCCTGATGATTTACGTTGTAAGAGGTCGGATGGGAAACAATGGAGATGCACCGCACTGTCCATGCCAGATAAAACGGTATGTGAAAAACACTACGTTCAGGCGAAGAAGAGGGCTGCAAATTCTGCAATGAGGGCCAGCATGAAGAAAGCCAAGAGAAAATCTATAGGTGAAAGTGATATCTATTTGGAGAGTAAGAGTGACGATATGGGTTCACCACTTGATAACCAAACGGTTGGGGATTTCCCTGTTCCTGTCTCAGGGAAGAAGCATAAGGAAAAGGTGCCACAAATACAGGTTAGTTATTCCCCTGAAACAACTTCAGTCCGGAGTTTCACCACTCGCAACCCTCTAAAGCCAAGTGACGATCTTCAAAGAGATGTCATTCTTTTTGAAGAGAATGGCATGTCTTACAAGACACCACCCTCACCTGCTGTGGAGTCATCTAGAAGCAAGTCACAGAAGATCGTTGATACTAGCGCTATGATGGTGAGTACGAAATTGCAATACCGTTAACACGAATATTGTGTATCTAACAGTATCATAGTTATCACTACTTCCATTGTACGAGTATGTGTTGTTAAGAGATTTTGTAGTGGAGGGGAGAGGTGCTTATTAAGATAATTGCTTATTGTGTATAGTCATGTCTTACCAAGAGAAATAATGCTAGCATATTGTCTTAATCAGGATGTGGTCTCTTCTTTTAGAATTACTGTACCATTTTCTTTCTTTCCTAATGCTCCGACCCTTAATGGTGAGTCACATGTCTTTTTGTCGGCATGGGTCGACCACTAGAACAAGAACTTTGACTAGATTATACTATGATGTGACAAGTGTGTTCGTTGTTAAGAGATTTTGTAGTGGAGGGGAGAGGTGCTTATTAAGATAATTGCTTATTGTGTATAGTCATGTCTTACCAAGAGAAATAATGCTAGCATATTGTCTTAATCAGGAGGTGGTCTCTTCTTTTAGAATTACTGTACCATTTTCTTTCTTTCCTAATGCTGCGACCCTTAATGGTGAGTCACATGTCTTTTTGTCGGCATGGGTCGATCTTACGAACACACTTGTCACATCATAGTATAATCTAGTCAAAGTTCTTGTTCTAGTGGTCGAATATTTGCATTGAGAATGTGATGGATTGATTATCTCCTAGTACTAGAGGTGGCAATCATAACCTAAACCCATTTACCTGCCCAAATCCGTCCAGTTGAAGGTCACTCATACCCATCGATTAAATAAATGGGTCTAAGTGGGTCAGTAAATGTAGAACGCAATAACCCATGGGCTTAAATGGTTTTTAAATGGGTGCCCAACTAACCATAAAATAAGTAACCTGCAATTTACTTAGCCAGTCATACACCTGATGGTTTGACCACCCATTGCCGCCGTCGCCATTGCCAGTTGCCTTCCCTTCCACCACCACCTGCCGTCGCCTCCACCACCCTTTCATTACCGTCACCACTGCAAGAACCACGACCAACCCAGTATCAAGCACCCCCAGCGCTCCATAAGCTATGAGGCAACTGTGGCGACGGTGGCATTGCTACAGCCCAGCGATGGTGGCAGGGCGACGGCGCAGATGGCCGCGGTGTCCTAGATCCTTAGATGTAGAGCAGATTTGCGGTTTTTGGGGAAGAATTTGAGATCTTCAAACTTGTGATGGTTGACTTAGCAAATTGTTGTGTTTGTGTTAGTAGACTGGCGGTGGTTGTGCAGTGGACTCGTGGTTGTTGTTGTGGGTATAATGGCTGTTGTAATGTTGCAGCGGCGGTGGTGGTTATGGATTTGGTGGTGGGGTCTTGTAGTGATGGTGATTGTTGCTTTTGTTGTGGATGTGCTGGTGATTGTGCCATGGCAGTGGTGGTTGTGGCTATTGAGGCGACTTGGGCATCGCGACGGCGGAGGTGGGTATGGGATTGGAGATGGCCGAGGTGGAATCGGGCATGACAGCTGCAGAGGCAGGTGCAGTGGTGGCGGCGGCGGCAAGTGCCCTGGTGGCAGCCACGGTGCTGGGTGCAAGTGTGTTAAAGTGGAAGAGAGTTGAAAATTTTTTATTGGATGTATATGGTTAATTATGGGGCAAATGGGTAAAACCAACCCATGGGTGTAACTGCCTCAGTCACTTCCCACCCATTTTGCCACTCCTACCTAGTGCCTTGATTCTTGAGCTGTTCTTCAATCTTTCAGTTTAGCTGGATGTACCTTTGAAATAAATGATAATCCAGTTATGATGTTACATTATTTTGTGCCAAAATTAAGGTCTCCCTAGTTTATTCTAGTCTATCGGGTGACTGGCTTTGGGCGTTAAATGCCCATGATTAATTAATTGCAAGCTCATTGCAAACGCACGTTATGTTAGGTGGGTCCTAAACATGGGCCTGGAAGCACTCTGATGCTTTGTATTATCAGCTTTGCTGAATGAACACTTCTATTTGCAGGAAACTTCTGATGGAAGCTCGGATTCCTCTGATGATAATGGTGGGCAAACCTGCCATCAGTGCCGTCAGAAGGACAGGAACGGAGTGGTTTGGTGCCTTAGATGTGATAAGAGGGGATATTGTGATAATTGCATCTCTACATGGTGAGATTGATTATCAAGGAGAACAAGTTTGTGTTTACATTTCCTTCTTGGTAACTATAAAATGTTTACTTATATTAGGTATTCTGCCATTCCCTTGGAAGAGATCCAGAGGGTTTGTCCTGCATGTCGTGGTAGTTGTAATTGCAAGGCTTGCTTACGAAGTGATAACTTTATCAAGGTATTCAATCATTAACTGAAGCTGGCATATAAACTTTCATACTAACGGCCTTTATGCATGTCAAACATTGTTGTTCCTTGTGATTTGTACATGCCTGCTCTGTGTCAAAGGTAAAGATTCGGGAGATACCCATCCAAGAAAAGTTGGAGTACCTCTATTGCCTATTATCGTCAGTGCTACACTTAGTAACGCGGATACATGATGAGCAGTGCTCTGAGGTGGAACTGGAAAGAAGGCTTCGAGGTAAGATGGTTCTGATGGTCTAATTGCAAATTTGAGTTCAAGTTTATGCCTGTCCTCTAACTCGACTTTGTTGTACCTATTCTCTAGGGAATGAAATTGATCTTGCAAGGACAAAATTGAATGCAGATGAGCAGATGTGTTGGTATCTATCTTCTTGTTGGAGTTAAGCAATGGAAGTGTCTCGAGGGCATATGAATATGGCTAAACTAGATGTGTTTTCTTGCAGCGATTTCTGTAGGATACCTGTCATTGATTATCATCGGCATTGCATGAGTTGCTCATATGATATATGCCTTAACTGCTGCCAAGATCTTAGGGAAGCATCAATGCTTTGTATCAAAGGGGAGGTGGAATATCAAACTGCTGGGAGAAGTGATGCTGAAGAAACCGTGTCAAAGCTTGCTAAACCATCCAAACTTAGACTGAATATGTCAGAAAAGTTTCCTGGTTGGAAAGCCAACAACGACGGCAGTATTCCATGTCCCCCAAAGGAGTATGGTGGTTGTGGTTTCTCATCATTAACCCTGAGACGCATCTTTAAGATGAATTGGGTTGCAAAGCTGGTGAAAAATGTTGAGGAAATGGTTAGTGGCTGCAAGGTTTATGATGCTGGGCTCCCACAGAAATCTGGGTTTAACCTAAGGCTCCGTAAATTTGCAAATAGAGAGAATGACAGTGATAATTGTATGTACTGTCCATCTTTTCAAGATATTAAAACTGAAGGGATTGGGGAGTTCAGAAAGCATTGGATCAGCGGTGAACCTGTTATTGTGTCGGAGGTTAGTGAAATTGCAACAATGGCAAGTTGGGATCCCATGGTTATATGGGGAGGAATTCGAGAGACAGCGGAAGAGAAGATGAAAGGTGATAGCAGAACTGTGAAGGCTATAGATTGCCTAGACTGGTCTGAGGTAGGTTTCAAGAAATTATAGAACAGACCTGCTTTTGTTAATATTTCATTTAGCTTCAAGAAATTATAGAACAGACCTGCTTTTGTTAATATTTCATTTACTTCTTCAGCTACTTCTCTTCATATCCGATCTCTTCATGTCCTATTTGACAGTTCTTCTTTTTAGTCTAATGCCCTAATACACCAGTTGTGGCTATATGTGGTGCCAGGTTGACATAGAACTTGATCAGTTCATCAAAGGATATTCGGAGGGTCGGAACCATGAACATGGTTGGCCGCAAATGTTGAAGTTGAAGAATTGGCCTTCTCCTAGTGCTTTCGAAGAGTTTTTGCTGTATCAGAGACCTGAATTTATCAATAAACTGCCTTTATTGGAGTATATCCATTCCAAGTGGGGTCTCCTAAATGTTGCTGCGAAATTGCCTCATTACTCTTTGCAGAATGATGCAGGTCCTAAGATTTATATATCATACGGGACAGATGAGGAACTTGGTCGAGGTGATGCAGTGGACAATCTCCATCTGAATATGCGTGACGTGGTAAGTGTTTTGTACTCGTTCTCAGGAGGTTGCTCCCATGTTTGGAAGATTTTCTTCCCTGGTGAAACAAGTATGGCTTTTTAAATTTTCCACCATATTTCCCTGGTGAACAAGTATGGTCAATCGAAAGAATGATCCTGTTTAAAGTTGTCTTGTTCAGTTCTCACCTTCTAGCTCGAATATGTCTTGGATTCGATATGTGGCACTTTAGTTTATAGTTTGCTCTTGTATTTGCATTTTGCTTGAACCATACTAACATCACCAAATAAGGAGCTATGTTTTTGTACTCTGTAGTGCAATTGAACTCCATATCTCCTATTTGCGGGTTGGTCTCCTACCTATTAGAGTTACCCTGACCAATTTGCAAGATTTAAGGAATTTCAACTACCAAATATGTGCCATCTGCTGTTTGTTTGGTTTTCCCTAATTTTATGAACTACTGTTCCTGCTTTATTTTTAGGTATACCTCTTGGTGCATACGTGCCAAGTGAAGCTAAAAAGTTTGCAGAGGGCGATGACTGAAAGGGCACAGGAAGCCTTTAAAGAATCTGTGCTAAATAATTTATCAAGATATCCACAAATTAGTTTAGACGTGGGTTTAGATAAGGGGGGGCCACCTAAACTATCATCCAGTGAACAGGATAGACAGATTGAGTCCAAGGCTTCTTTAGATTCAACAAAGGATGAGAGGATGGAGGATGAAGAGATATTAGTACTAAAATAACCACTACTGCTGCTGCTAGTACTACTTCTTGTACTACTACTGAAGAGAGGACCGCCAATTGCGAAGACTTGAATTGGGCTAGTGGAGAGATGACTGCTAATTGCGAAGACTTGAAAACGGCTAACGGAGACACTTTTGAAAGGAGTTGTCCAGGAGCTCTTTGGGATGTTTTCCGTCGGCAGGATGTTCCAAAGCTGATTGATTACTTGAGAATTCACTGGAAGGAGTTTGAAAAGCCTGATACTATGGTAAAATCTCCCTTTAGTTTTTAACATTATTAAGTCGTGTTCAATGCTTGATGCTAACTCTTACTGTTTGCATCTTAGGTGCCATGTCCTCTTTATGACGGGGTGATATATCTGAACCAG